>JBAJNP010001499.1:0-60818 GCA_036877545.1 Yasuhikotakia modesta
TATAAGCATATAAGGTGCTTGTATACATAGTGTAGATGAGGTGTCATTCGGGGGCCTCACCTTCCTCTTCCCCTCCCCATCCTTCCGCCACACCAGCCAGTTCATAATGCTTTTTCCTCAGTTCTCCCAAACGCTCCCTCTCTTTCTGCAGCCGGGTCTCCAGCTCTAAAACCAGCACCTGGGAAACATTACACAGTTAGCTTTGTTCATATACCTGCCCAAAGGGATTAACACAGGTTAACACAATCACCTGTGCGTCCATCTCTTGCCTCTTAATCTGAGTGAGTGTCATAGCTGAAAAGTCCATCGTTTCTGAAACAAGAAGAGAATTCGGCATTATAAATGTGTTTTGTGGGCTCTCACTCCTGTAACTCTGAAGGGCACCATAAACCAGTTTCCACAGCTATAGTGGGGTAGCTAAATGTGAAGTGGGGCAATGTGGTGCAATGTGGACTATGGAGGTCAGTGTAAACTGAAGAGAACTTGTGACTTCCTGCTGCTATGTTCAGGCTCATTTTGTCTGAAAAGGGGCAGAACCAGAAAATGCTGTGAGCCAGATAGGAACCAATAAACACTAAGCTGCAGCTCTGAGTGGTTTTTGATGCCAATTCACAACAAGCACTTACCTGTGTCCTCGATCTGAGATTTGCCAGACTTGGTTGATGCCACAACACCTGCAGTTGCCTGGGTAACCCCTTTGGAAGCCTGCTGTAGACGACTAAGGTTCGAACTGCCCTTGTCTGCTTTCACCTAATGAGGGGACAAGAGCCTATATAATCTTGTACTGGGTGCCACATGGTGCCATTATAGCGCTGTGTGGGCCACTGCTGCTGTACCTTAGATGCCGCTACCAGCTGGGCGGTGCTGGCGGCAATTTCGTGTGAACACACCATCAGCTCCTCAAACTTGCCCTTCCCCTGCACCACCTGATCAGCCGCATCACTGTGAAAACACACAATCTTCAAACTTCTACATAACACAATCAAAACAAGTCTTCCACATAATACAGCTTAACTGTAGCTGTTTACAGTTGCTAGGCAACCTCATCCTGCTGTTCAATTTTACTTGTGTCATTAAAGACTTGTGCAAATATCAGTTATTATATAATGGCTTCAAACTTGACTTATCCAATATTCATTTTATCCAAAGCAACTTAAATTCAAGGTATAGATTTTTAGCAGTACTTGTTTTCTCTGGGATCGAACCCATAACCTTTGTGCTGCTAACGCAATTCCCCACCAGTTAAGATACAGGAATACTTAACTTTAACAGTTAAGGAATATTTCATTTTAGAACTGTTAGTAAAGCACCGCCCGAATACTTACACCAACATGGTGGCGCCCCAACCAACAGCCTTGGAGGCAGAAATAAGGCCTTCCGTCCATCTGGAATTCTTTGCATAGAACTCCTTCATAGATGCAGCCCCCTGTGAACCAGCATAAATGTTCTCTCTATTAATAGCTTATAGTCTTATGACCTCACAGATCCATCATTTGCCAGATTTACAATCATGTTATTTTAAAGTTTCCTCAAAGTGTTGAAGGACTTGACTCACCCTGCCGCTCTCCACGATGTCCCTCTGCAGGTCTTTGGAGGAGAGCACCAGCGCTTTGATGGCCTGCATCAGATCTGTGCAGGATGCCAGAATCCTGCAGGGGGCGACAGAGAGCAGCACTTTAACACAGATGCTTGTTTCAAATACACCAGGGTGGGACTGCTAACGTTTTAGTGAATGTAAACACTCAAACCTACCCACCCTAGTGCAATAAGCTCAACATTGAGAATCAAAAGTTAATTTGATGAGCAATCCACCAAATTTACAATATAATACCCCTCTAGTTTGTTACAAACTGAGACTGAGCGTATTGCAAAACATAATTTATAATCATAACACACAGTCCTGTCTAACCTTTCATTGACTTCCATTTTGACTCCAGTATCAACCGCTCTGGACTTATTAAGCATTTCCTGTTTGACAGCAACAAAGAGAAACATCAGATAAGAATTAAGCCTCATCTGTTGATTGGAGCTCTTCATAAAGCATTTGTCTGTAAGCAGAGAAGCACCAAATACCTCAATTCTGGCCGCAGCCGATTCCACGGCTGCCGATGTGGCCGTCATCTCCTGTTCTACCAGATCTCCCAGCTCCCCCTGCTGCAGCTCAAGACCCCGCGGCCGTAGCTTCTGCTCAGAGACCACCCAAAATAAATCTATGAACTGTTTAGAATATCATACTAGTGTTCCATTTCTCTGAGGTTTAGTATGGATACTGGGTGCAGGATGATAAATGCTTGAAATCATCCTGCTAAAATAATACAATGGACTGCAAGATGCTGGGTAATTTTTCCCACAATGCTTTGCACTTGCCTTTAGATTTCTATAGCTTAAGATTTTAAGACAAACAAAGTATATTGGCATTGGGAAAAATGATACACTAGCTATCAAAGACCCACTTACCTCACCCAAGCCCATTACTGTATCCAGTGCCGCCCTCAGCCGGCCGCAGTCTGCAGTCCCTATAGACTCCGGCACCTTCAGCTGGCACAGCAACGCCAGGGCCTCCGTGCCACACGCCTTCACGCTGTCTGCCAACGCTGCCCACGGACAGAGGAAGACAAAGACAGAATGCAGAGAGCAGTCAGACAGGCCATCTGTCACCTGCAGACACTACACATACGCTCAACAGACGCACGGCACACATTTCCTGCCATGTACGGCTGTGACATCACCATCTGTAGGTGTGGGAACCGCACATTAGATGTTTCGTTTAACGTCATCCGCCTTTAAACTGCTTGAGTCATTAACAAACACAGTCCCACAAATAACCTCTATGATGTAGGGAGACTGATTCAGTTAAAAAAGCCATTTTCTGAGTTACCTACTGTTAGTGGATACAGTGAAATATTTATTTTGGGCCCAGAGAATAAGCCACACATTAGGCACTATATTCTGTAGTTGCAGTATAGAACAAACATTTTTAAATTTAATAAATTAATTAAACTAATGCTAAAAACTAAACTTTTCTTATCTTGTTAATTTATTCTAATATTGTGTTTCTAATGACATTCTCATAACATTCCTGGTCTGTATGACTTTTTGCTTCTGAGAAACACAAGGGAAGATGGTTTGAAGTACGTTGATAACCAAACAACAGCGGCACTCAAAACCACTCTTCTTTTGTGCTCCACAGAACAAAAGCTGCATAGGTTTGGAATGACTTGAAGGCATTTTTGGGTAAACTAGTCCTTTAAATACAACAAAACTAATTCCAAACACTGCCAACATTTTGTTCAAATTACATACGCCTGAAATCAAGCAGACTCAGTGTTTCTAGGGGGATGCATTTGCATAGAATTGCATCAGTTACAGCAAAGTGATAACACATGCTCATTTGGTTGTTTCCATGGCGTTTTCGTGATTGGCATCTGAGCCTCACCGTCGGCTTGTTCCACCGGCACCATGTGGGAGGTGGCGCTGCCCTGCACGATGACATCACCCACCAGGTGAGCAAACTGAGTCACTGCCCGCACCAGTCCAGACACATCTATCACACACACACACAGTTAATCAGAGTGAGAAACATGACTATATTATCATCTCATCACACACAAATCAGAATTAAGTAGACTGAATGCATTCTTATTGCTCTGCATGCAGAACACAGACTTTAAAGTGTATGCTAATCATGCTTAGCAGTGTGTAACAAAAATGTAACACTTTATGTTTGACACTTTGTACTGCACAGCCTTATATTTAGTGTGGTTTAGCACTTTTTTTAAAAGTGCAGCTTCACTATAATTTAGCTATTCGAATTAAGCTTCTAATTTGGCTATGAATAGTTTTTAGGTTGACTAGCTACAGTTTTACTCCATTACTGGAGTTAGTCGTACATTGATTAGCAATGTAGAGAAGACAGGTGAGTGTATTAGTGTGTATTGATAATTCACCTGTGTTATCTGATACAAAGCCATCTCTGGCCGACTGCAGCCTCCCCACACAGTCCAGTGCCGCCTGGCACCTGGACACCAGGTAATCTACATACACAAGACAGAAGAACATACTGTATTATTTATTACACCTTACACAGGTTAATAGTTGTAAGGGTGAGTGGGGTTTAGAGGTGGGGGTAAATTGAGCCAGAGTCTCACCGGCTGAGCTAGTACAGCTGATGTGGGCAGGGTCATCCAGCTGATTTAAACTGTCCTGTATGATTTTCTCTGCCTCCTCTAGAGCGCCACGCAGGGCAGATGAGCGCAGAGAAGCCAGATCGCTCTCCAGAGTCTGTTCACGACTTTCCTATAGACAGAATAATGAATTCAAAATGTGTTTAAAGACATCATGATTTGACATTTACTTCCAGAAAACACACACATTTTTCTCACTGTATTCGTGGAAGTAAATAAACAACATTCTACCTTCTCATTGAGTTGGTTCTGCAAGGCCTCGGCAGTCTTCACGCCACTCTCCCTCTCATTGGTCAGACTGCTCTGCACACGCTCTAACTCCGCCCCCAAACCTGCCAACTCTGCCTCCTTCTGAGACAGCGTCTCTGCAAGCCCCGCCTTCTCAGCTTCTAGAGCAGTAAGTCGAGAACCGAGCTGCTCGTGTGACTACAGAAAGAGAAGGAATTCATTTAGCCAGTCTTACCTTTAACCTGAACCATTAATGTTGAAAATATTTTTGTCATTTCAGTTTTTACTTGGTTATCTAAATAATTATGTATATTCACTCAAAAAAACTCATATCCTTTCCATGACCCTTTAAATGAATGTTATGGCCTATTTAGCGCTGGAAATAATTTATTTTCCAGGTTTTCCATGACCATGGGAACCCTACGTTTACCATAGAAGACATGATTTTGCTTGACCTTTGACGCATCACACTGCTTCTAATTACAACAAGGTGTGAAAACAAGAAGGGCAGAAGGTGACATCCCACCTGCTGAGAGGAAGTAAAAGAGCACTTCAGGGTCTCTAGTTCTGTTCTGCTGGAGAGGAGCTCAGCTTGCAGAGCTTGAAGCTGCTCTAATTGAACCTTCTCCTGCACACACACACGACACACAGAGAAACACACACGCACAACACACAGAAACACAAAGACACACACACACACAGAAACACAGAAGTTTTAGCATTCTAGATACACAGTGCACAGAAAGTGTGTGTTGTGGTTTGTGTTAAGTGTCTGACCTGCTGACTTGTGGATTCCTGGGCTGCTTTCAATCTGTCCTGCATCTCCTTCTTTACGTTCTCTACCTCATCCTGTGCAGCACGGGCCACTGTCATCTGCCGTGTTACCTCTGCATTCTGGGAAACACACACACAGTGTTTAGTACAGTGCAGTACAGGGCCAAGACTCTTGGCTGACCCATTTCCGCTCACGCGGATGTGGCCCCCACTGATGGACACCTCTGTGGCACAATGGAGTGCAATGCCAGCTTTTAAGTGTGGCAGAGGGAAATTCTGCCAAGTTTCATCTCTATGAGAAATTGAGGAGTCGGCAGGAATGGAAGCCTGGTGGAGGAGCTAAACCGCCTGCAGGTTTGCAGAAAAGCCTGAGGGCATTCACAAACCATCTCAGCACATCCCAATGGTCTTTATTTATTTTTACAGATTGTACATTTGTATTATAGTAAGTGTATGTGATAAGAATGATAGTATCAGGATGTCAGTCACCTTTCTGAGCAGATCAGCGTGGCTCTGGACCAGCTCTGTGTATTTCTCCTTTAGTTTGGTGTAGCGCTGCTCATTTGCCTGGGCTTTTCCTACACATATAAAGAAAACCACATATACCACAACAAGTATGCATTAGTGTGAAAGTATAGTAAGTGCATTAGTATGCATAGTGTGTCATTTCTGCACCATCAGTTAACAGCCAGTCTGTCTAATGAACATCCAATCTCTGGCCTCCAGAGCTTTATGCTAATACGCAATATAGCAACAATGTTCTGACATTGAGCCCATAACCTGCATCTTTATCATGATTAGTTTTGAAAGCGTCACCTGACATTCTGAAACAACACGTGGTAAACCGTCAGTGTAAATAAATGTAAGAGGAAGGAAACTATAAAAAAAACAATACAAGAGGAGTTTTTTGGTGTTCAGAAGAGGAAGTTAGTAATAATTTGTGTTTGTAGCTTTAAATTACAGCTGTCATTCCAAGAATTTTGTAGACCAGAAGATGAACACACCAGAAGTGAGACACACTTGTGGTGTGTTGTTGGTGGTATATTATATATGTGCACAATTTTAATATTTTAATATAACTGGATAGCATAAGGCAAAATCTCTTACTCTCGATTTCACTCAGGCTGCGCTGCTCTTTCTCTGTGTCCTCTTTGACCCTGCGCAGGTCATCTAGCTCCGCCCTCAGAAACTCGCTTTCTCCCAGCGCCTGCTGTTTCAGGTGAGTCTGCTCTGCTAGCTCCGCCTCCAGCTCGTTCACACGCCCCCTTAGTGCTTGACAGAGACGCCCACTCTGAAAAAGACCAAAAAACTGTTACAGAGTATTTAATTATTTATTTTTTTCAAAAATTTGACGTTTTTTTTTTTTGAAAACCCCTTTTTTATTATTATTATTACTATACTGATTACTATGGCAGCATTTCTAAATTCTTTAGACTGATCTACCAATAATTTACCTGTGGTTACTACGGTTTGCTATCAAAAAACCACAGTTAAACTGAAGTATTAAGCAAAATAGTTTTTTTTGCCTTCAGCCCACAGCTATTTTCCTGTTCATTTGTTTTCTTTTCGCTTCTCTTTTGCTGTATCTGTAAGTTCTCACCTCAAGTCTGAAAGACTCCAGTTCCTCTTTCAGGGCCTGTAGCTCTGCAGAGAGCTGCTCTATCAAACGCTCTCTGATGAGACACAAACGCAGCTCTTAAAATAGATGTGACTGTGCATCTTTGGTTTTAAAGAGAAACTGATGCCACAATCAAACAGCATTTTATAATGTCGGTTATGATCTTACTTCTCGTCTTTGCGCATTCCGTTCTGACTGTTGAAGTTGAACGGGTCTGTTGTGGCAGAGGTGCCGAAAAGGTCATCGAATTTACTATCCACACCGCTCTGATAGAGATAAAACACAATCAATAACAAAAACACAGTCAATAACAGATGCACAATACTGTAATGATATTTGTCAGGTTATGGCTGATGACTGATAAACGATTGATATTATACATTTATAAATAAATTTAAAAGCAAAAAGTAAAACACTGTAAACTAAAATAAACGTCTTTAAAAGTAAACTTGGGCATTATAAATTATACAGTATGAAAACATTTATCAATGGGATCTGCTATAGATAAATATTATACCATTTGAAACAGTCAAAATAGTCACCAGACTTTTACTTATTTTTGCATTATGTTACCAGCAAAGATTAGAAAAGGAAAGCGCTAATATTATAACCAACGTTGTCACAAACGCAAAAGTTTTGTTTAAATTTGTGGTATTTAAATAAGAGAGAAGCCACAGAATAATTGTGTAATAAGTGTGTAAATAAGAATGCAGAGCTTTTGCATTTCTGACAGTGAAATGTTATGAATATACTGTGATGTGTTAGTGTGTGAGGTACCGGTAAGGGTGGGATGTCTGTGTCCACCAGATCTTCAGTCTCCACCACATGTTCAGTCTCAGGAGACGAGGCCTCCGCTGGAATCACCACCACTGGGCTGATGTGCTCAGACAGGGCCGATGCCCGCAGGAAGTTGGGAGGATTCTGAGGTAAACATTAGGACATACTGTATGTGAGCATGAGGGGAAAGCAGGAATAATCTACTACTACTGACATCATATAAGTGACACAATTTCTTTCCGCTGGCATTATTTACTGACTCAGATGAGGTAGAGTCTTACCTCAGGAAGTTGTGGGATCTGAATCAGGCGCTTGAAATACTGCAGGTTACTGGAGCGATAGAACAGACTCTTCAGTCTAGTAATTGAGAAAGAGAGAGTGAGTGAGAGAGATTAAAAAAAAGAGCGTCAGTCATTATTGTGTGAAGTGTGTGAGTCCTGCCAGCTGTTGTGACAGAGCAGCAGTGAGGCTTAAACAGACAGACTCACTTTTTGAATTGCTCCTGGAATCGATCTCTGTGGCCCTGTAGCGTATCTGCTGGCAGACCTGGAGGACACAAGAACCGGTGGAGTAAGAGAACAACCGTGATGATGTGAATGTAAAGCTAAGGAAAACAAGCATCTGCTAAGCCCCATTCACATTAGCTGAAAACAAATATTAGTTGTTTTTATGACATGTTTATTTGTGAATAAGGGCTTTATATTTGAAAGAGGACAAAAATACCAAGGGCTAAAGTTAATGTTTTATGTCCCTGTGTGTGTGAGAGAGAGTGATAGAGAGAGAGAGAGAGAGAGAGAGAGTGAGAGTGCTAGAGCGAGAGAGAGTAATAGACAGCGAGGGGCTGGACTCACAGGAGTGAAGCTTGAAGAGCAGTTTGACTGTGTAGTCATACAGATGACTGCTATCCAGAATGACCTGGATCAGAGGAGCCAGACGACACTGACCCGCCGCAGTCACGGACACAGACCGAGACATATCCAGCGAGCTGAACACTGGAAAAACAAACAATATCCCACATGAAGTCAGACAGAGGTCACAGACAAAAGATTGAACTGTTCTACAGAATCTTTCCCTTATTCTCTCTCACACACACATTATCTGAAAGAAAATTATATGAAAGAGAGGAACTGAGATCAGACTCGAACCTACATTGTTTGCATAACCACCAAGGCTCAATGTAACCAAAACAGGAACCAGATCTGCTGCACAATAGCCGCTACCCAAATCATACTTTTCATGTTTTTTTGTTATACACTTCATAATACATTTTTTAAACATTGCCTTTAGCAAAACCTTCCAATAACTTAAACTCTCAAGCACAAGTTCCTTTTTGTTTAATGAATGCGTTATTCACTTCATTGCTTTCAACATGCTTTTTTATCAGACCCATCTTTCTTATCACCCTCTTCCTCTTTAGACTCATCTCCATACATCGGTCTCTCATCCGTCCCCCTCTATCTGATGCTCTTATGAGACTCAGTCTTCTCAGCACACAGAGGTGTGGTTTCCCGTATCAGTGAGCTGTGCTTCAGTCAACAACGCTTATTAACGTTTCCATAACACTTCCAGCAGTCATACTGACATCTAGCAGTGTTCCAGGTAGATTCTGGCAGCTTTTCTTACAGTTTAGCTACATCATTTTTAACTAATAGTGCAAATTTACAGTACTGCCTTATTTAGTTCTTTGTCACTGGTGAATCTCAACTACATGTTGGTAACCAAAATATGTTTGTGCCCTCTTGTCTCAAACTTACCACCAAGAAAAAGATTCAGCTCACACTCCAGATAATCAAACATCTCCACTGTTAGCTGGAAGCTACGCGAGACGAAAGGAGACAAAACATTAAATCCATTTTTACTACGCCCAAAGAAATGCTGTGCTGCTATAAAACAACAGTCTACTCCACCTCAGGAAAACTCTTTTCAGAAACTAAACAATACTCACAAATTATTGACGTCATTCTCGCCGGCCTCATCAAGCTGTCTGTTTGACATCTGAAGGTTGCCAGGGAAACGAGGATTCTGGGAGAGGAAGTGTGAGAAAACGTTATATTTGCATAAATCCAACAGAAAACATTTTTTAACACTGCGAACACATTTGGCTTTCCTATGTTGATTTCCTGTTGAAACAGGAAGTTGAGGAAGGACATATGGAGTGGTCTGTCCATTTATAAGTCTATTAAACATGTGTATCTGTTAAACAACTGTACCCTCACATTCAAATCCAATTCAACAGGGACTCAAGCCTTTAATTTTAACTTCGCTTTTAAACATGAAACAACTATGTGAACTCAAAAAGACTTAAAACCGACCAGGAATCTGAAACGACAGAGCAAACAAATAAGGTCAGAGGAGAACAGATTTTCTTAAAGTGTTCAAGGCCTCAGTCACTCACTTTGATGTGAAACTCCATTTTGGTGATGAGCAGTTTGAGGTAGATGCTGCACAACTTCCCGTAGCCTTCGCTCAAATGACCCTGACAGGAGAGAGAGGAGTCGACTGATGACATCAAAAGTAAATGATGTCGTTGCCCAGAAGAAGCTAATAAAGGACACATTTACAGCCTGGACACATTCTTAGTTTATTAGCCGCAGTACTTAATTTAAAGCCACAATCTGTAACTTTTTTGGTTAAAGAAATATAATTTGGTTAAAGTAACAGAACAGTGTTTAAAACTGCCTCATTTTATAAACCTGATTTAAAGGTGCACTGTTATAAACAGTAAGTTTATAAAAATTATATATAATTCGAGCCACTGGGTCTGATTTTGTGAGCTTGTTCTTATGGCAATTGCTTGGAATTTTTATATTCAAACTGTGATTTACAAAAGTTACAGATAGTATTTTTAAAGTATGAGTCAACAGGGGCAGATAAAGGTCAAAAGTGTTTGCGTATATACATAATAGGATCAGTTGCAAATCTAGTAAGTGAGTTCATTCTTTCACTTCCTGTTGCCTTCACCACTCATTGTGACATCATCACAGGAAGTGGCCTCAGTAGTTCACAGGAAGTGTTTCGCATGCAATGTTTTTGTCAGCAAACACTGTCTAACTACAGTCTTTCCAGTACACAAAACTCAGCATGATCCACCTGACCGTCCTGCTGGCTTGTGCTGGACCTTCCACAAAGCACGAGAAATGCAAAGGTGTTACAATCAACATGTCAAAGTGTAAGTGGGTGCTAGTTCACCCAAAGTATAAAATTAAGTCATCTTTTACTCATCCTCATTTCATAGTTACTTAATTTCTTCTCTGGAATCTGGAACACAGCAATGTTCTGAAGAACATTCACATCAGTTTTTATTCAATAAACGTAGATGGTGACCAATATCTCTCAAGCCAAGAAAAATACTGTTGTGTTCCACTTAAAAAGTTATACAGGTTCACATTTCAGGTTTCAAGCCATGAGGCTGAATAAATGACAGGATTTAAGAGTAAACTGTTCCCTTAGGAAAGAAGGTCCATTCGATTTTATCTTGACTATAAGATTAACATTTGGGCACAGCACATAAAATGAGGAATGTGTGGAACTTCCAACCAGCTAAACTCTACAAGCCTTCCTCCAGAGAGCCAAACACTAGCATGTCATCATTAGCTGATTACAGTTCATCTCTCTGCTGAAGACACTGTGTATGAGTCATGCACAGAATGTCAACTTACTCAGCCGTCAATCTCCAGTAATGAAAACCGGCTTGCTGACTGACATGCAGGCAGTTTCCACAATGAAAGGGAAACTCTCGGGAGCTCAACAAGGCCAGGTTCAGTAAGACAGCAAGTTATATTGAGCAAGCCTGTGTTTCGGTCTAAAAATCATGCAAAGCGGTTGTCGTAAGATGTTTAGGCACTTACCCACATCCTGCCCATGTCGTTCAGGTCAGACTTGTGCCGCATGGAGTCTTTGATGACCTGCGAGAAAAGAGAGAGGATTTGAGACGTAATTCCACAATGCTTCATAGCTCCGTTCCAAAACCTAATTTGCTACCTTGCTGTCTAGCTAATGGAATGTGAAACAGACTTTGAAGGTAGCATCCAACTAAGAAAGAAGCTAATAAGTAGATTTTGGCAAATTTAATAATTATTTGAGGATTATTCTTTATAGGATTTTATAATATTTTCTTTATATATATTCTTTTTATAAGAATTAATTCTAATACAGTGATGTGAAATGTATATGCTAACACATAAACAACAACAAAGCACAACAACACACAAATATTGCAAAAAACGGTTTAATCCGTTTATTACTATATTAAAACTTTACAATTAGTACTAAGAATAATTAGAATAAATTGAAGTAGCTAATACCTTTCTGCACTAAATGAATGATCAATTATCGTCCACAATCTTCAATGACCTATTTTTCATAGATTAATTCGCAGAATAATTGTCTTTGCTTGCCACAATGCATTGTGGGATTGCAGATTTGGAACAGAGTTGTGGAATTGTGTGAAATCAATTTGCTTATTAATAGAGCTATTTTAGGGCATTGGCAAAAAACTGAAAGTTAATTAATTGAAAAACAACACAAACTGAGAGAAAGTGGGATTAGATGCATGTCAGTGTACTCACGTTTGGATGGCCATCCCTCAACAGCTTGTGGAAGACGTGGCAAAATTTCCAGCAGAGAACTGCGTTGCTGGACAGAGGGAGGCGGTTGACAGCCAGCCAGAACGTATGAGCCCCCTTCTCATGATGCGTCCCCAATATACAAGGTGAACATTGCAGTCAAAGAGAACTTCAGCCTAAATACTTCACAGGTTGCTTCACAAAACCAACACTGAGGTTCTGACCTTATCCATGTCATTGGTCCCATCACATATGGTCAGTATAGACGCATGTTGTTGTATATTTTACACCTGGTATTAAGATGCATCTTAAATACTTATGAACAGTTTAATGCATGTTGTAATGGAACCCGTGTTGTTTATGCTGTAACTGGTAGCACTGTTTTCAGCAGTTTGTAGCTCGTGAAACCAATGCAATGGTGTCACGGCACGACACTTAAGGTGTCATGGCAGCTGCTATGATTTGTTTAAACATGGGATTGTTTCTGATTACAGTATCAGTGAGCCAGACATGCATTGTCACTGACAGTCTATATTCTGTTAAAGTGAAACATAATATACTACGAATAAATGGAATTCAGCCAACAAGATATTCATTAAATCTGTGTTCTGGAGTAGAAAGAAAGTCATATGGGTTTGGAGTGACACAAGGGTCAACTAATGACGCAATTCATTTTTGGGTCAAATATGTCTTGATTTGAGTGATTTGAGTTCACAGCCAAGTACTACAGATACACAGATATATATATTGGCCAGACAGATATATATATATATGTATATGTGTATTACTTAGCTTTGCTAATTAGGATAACCTGCATGTTTAAAGACAGAATCTACCACAATTGTCTACACAAAAGGATATTTCTGGCGTGCTTTTCTTTGACGACCACTTCCTGCGTGTTGATGGCTTTGTTGATGCTCACTGCCTGTGAAAGAGAAAGACGGGGAGAAAATGAAACGTTGTGTCCTGCGTTCGGCTTTTCTAGGAGACGTTCGAGATTAAGAACCAGCTCATGGCGCAGAGGCCTTCCTGTGAGCTGAGGGAAACAGTGACTGTGTGTTTCAGTAGAAGCTTATTGAGAAACTTTAACCACTGCTGTATAACAGCCACTGAATACATATGAAGCCCAGCCTGAGTACCGCATGACATGCAGCTTTACCTCAAAGACGCTTTTAAGGCTGAAAACTCTGCTTGAGCTGCTAATAGTTTATTTATTTGTTTGCCAACCGTATATTCGTATACGTGCATCCAGATGCTCGCCACGTCCAGAGCCCTGACAAGGAAAAACTGGAGCGAGATATCCAGCAGACATTAGGCATCTGTTGTGTGTAAGCCAGCTTCTCTGCTGTTCCTGCTCAGACATAAATGCCAAATTAGCGTCAGTTCCAGGCAGGACAATTTGGTATCATCAAAAAGTAAATGATAATCTTGTTGAAACATGCATCGCACATTTAGCACGGTCAGCTGAATATAATGAACTATCATTGGGCTCTCCAGTCTCCAACACATGGTTGCATAAGTCCAAGGCGTGGCAGGTCAGTCAAGTTTCTCAATCTTACTTCCCCTAAACATCCTAAATTCTTCTCATTTAAACCCTTTTAACTTAGTGAGCTGCCTGCTTAAGTATTACTTTAAGGCATTGACTCTAACTTTGGACAAACCCTAAGGTAGCATTGCATTTACCCTACATGAACATAAAGGCAATCCCAGAATGCAATGCAATGAGTTCAGGGAAAATATTCATTACCTGGCCCAGACCCCATAAATTCTACTGGCGGCCCTGTTGGGGGGCCTCCAGGAACAGGGTTGGGAACCACTGATCTAAACAGTCTTTGCATTGCTAGCATTGGAAAATTCCAGGTTTCTTACAGTCCTACCCAACAGGGTTTTTTTAGCTATGCTCTTATGCTAAAAATGGCACCTATTCTTGAACAACAGTTGAGCAGCAGCTTTCGTCCATGCGAGTAGCTTTAGCATCACATTCTTATTCCAAGAACCAATGACTATTTAGAATAGCTAAACATGACTAAAACGGCCCAGGAACTATGTCAAAACATGATTAGTAGAAATGTGTAATTCAATTTCCACCAAGATAGAGGAAGTATAAATTGGTGCCACATTAAGTCAGTTCAAATGCTAGTCTGAGCAGTTCCCAAAGAGTCTAGCCCACACATTTGTTCACACTAAAACTTTGTTGTTCATGTGAATGTGTTTTACGTTTGCATTTATTCATTTAGAAGAAGCTTTTTTTTATCCAAAGCAAGACAGAGCATTTAACATTTTGCCTAAGAACCAACAAGCCTAGTCTACAAAGCTACATTTACAAGTGGGAATAGTTCTGATACCTGGGCAGGATTTTTTTTCCTTTTTATATACATGAAAGAGTGTGTTTTAAGTTGTTTTTAAAGGCTGTGATGGTCTCTGCAGATCAGGGGGAGGCTGAGCGCTCATTCCACAAGAAAGGAACAGAATAGGTGAATTTCCTAAAGTGAAATGGAGTCACGCTAGTGAACTTGCTGATATACAAGCCTCCTTATCTTTCTATATTATCTTAATATAGTCATTCAGTCATTCAATACAGTATGAAAAGAAACAACATCACAATTAAAAAAATACTAATTGTAGAAAAAAGTATTGCCTATGCAAGATACAATCTTTCTTCTTTACATTTTGAGGTAAATGGTTAGGATTTGATAGGAGATCTCATCCTAAATGACATTATGTAATTTCAAATTACAGGAATGACAAAATGTTCCACATGTGGACTCAAAAATAACGCAGCTGCCAAGAACTGCGTTGTTGCTCTGTGAAAGCTTCCAGCTTTTGTATTTCAAAGAAAGCTCTCAAACAGCCCATTATGCCATGAGTGGTTTATCTAGGCTCTCGCCCTCCAATCACGTCAGCCCATTAGACAGTTAATTACTACAGAGCTGGCTGTTTCTGTACAAGCTGACACAAGCTTGTTAAACAAAACATATGCAATGATGATCTGCAGGCATCTGTGCTGGTACCCATTCTGACAGCCATACTGCAACTGCTGCCAAATGCACAATATCAATCAGATCGATGGGATGGCAGACTGAGTAATGTTCTATAGGGATATTAAGGGCGGCTGTCCTCACGTGACCCTGTCTGCACAGAGAAGAACAGAAGGAAAAGGCTCCCCTTATATTGAGTTTTATGTTTTAGCCAATGCAGAGCCATAATCATGAGGGCTAAGATAACAAATTATTGCTGCTTGATTTCAACAAACCCAGTGTGATAAATCTGAGGCTTTATTCATTCCTGAAAAGCCTCTGCTATATCAAATGGTGCAATTTGTGGAAAAAAGGTTTGCTATTGCTTTTCAAAGCTATAGAATCTGTAATTACACATAATAATTCCATAGACTGGTGTTAAAAAAGGGATCAGAGTCATATTAAGAGACCAGAAAATCAGAAAGGCCGCCTAGCAACCACCCAAAAGTAACTTTCACAATACCTAACCCGGTGGAATACAGCATTTGCAACAATAATGTTGTGAGTTCAATTCTCAGAAAACATATATACTGTGTACCCTTAATGTACTTTAAGTTACTTTGGATTTAAAATGACTGCCAAAATGTAAAGTGTCTCATAATTGAATTAAAGTTTTAAGTCATGCCACAACATTTTCATTTCATTTAAGTCATGCACAATTCATTTGTTTGGTAATGTCTATGTAGTAAGTGGCATTTATCGCTTCTATCGCTTCTGGGTGAGAAGTCACCTCTTCCAGCACTTCCTGTCCTGATTCCTCCAGTTTTTACCCTGTCATGTTGTCAAAGAATGTCTAACTCTACCCATGTTTCCCAAGAGAGCACTGTGACCAACCCAAACATTTTTCTTACATCCAACTTCCCATTTTAGGTAATCTCACATCACTGAGGGCGCGCTGCTACTTTTAAAGCGCACACTTGCTTTCATAAAGCATTGCTAATAATGAGCAATGAGTGATGTATTGGTCTTTTGCTTCTCTTTGGCTTATTCTCAGGCGTAAGGTTAAAAGAACTAAAAATACTTCTGCACTTCCTGCAGTAACCCTCTATTCAAACCACACTAGGCCTGAACTCAAGTACCAAAAATACAAATTCTCTCTCACACACACTACACAAACTTCTTTCTTGGCATTTGATGGAGGGGTTAGCCAGTAGTGTTTTTTCAGCTAGCGCGCTCTCGACTACCACTCCACCCTTGTAAAGGTCGTTTTACAAAAAGGCAACTGTGTGCTCTTACAAAATTGTTTTTTTTCCCTTTAAAGTAAACTTTGTAATTTACTCATTTATGACTCAAACTTCCTCTCACAGGGAACACTCAGTCAACACCTAGTTAGAAGTCTGGAATGGAAAAATTACAATAGACAACACAGAGCTCCATTCAGATACAGCCACACAAGATATTGGATGCATTAAATGTCAACTCAAATACCCTTTAAAACTATTTCAACACAACATTTGCGTTTTTATGACCTCAGCTGAACTTAGAAAGTTAATGGCATATTTGTACTTTTTAAATGTCATTTATCACACCTCGGAATGTTTTAGTCTATGTGGAGCTGCCAAAACAACTAGCAGATAATTTAAGTGGCTATAAACATCAAATAAATGGTGACCAGGACCTAAAAAAAATGTCCATTTTAACTGTCAACTACCTTTTTAGTACAGAAGAGAAGACATAGCATTATTTAGGGAATCACAAGTATTGCTTTGAGGACCTATTGGATAAAGCAACTTGCTATAACAGCGGGGCAACAGAAAGCAAGCGTGTGGTGAGTTTTACAAGCTTCCTAATGAGGCTCTATCAAACCCTTTCAGTAAACCCAGAAGACAGCTCAAATCCAAAAAGTGCTCCTGTTTCCGTACAAATTACATCATTATCGACGTTCCACAAAGCTTTCCCCTCCTAGCCAGCACACACACACACACACACTCCGGTGGGGATCCCGAGACCCCAATCAGGCAATAACATGTTTTCCTGCCATACTAGATCAGAGAGGTGCATTGGTTTGAGTCAAAATAGTGAATCCTGTGGCCAAAACACAATGTGAAATAGAAAATCAGGCACAGTCACTGTTTTTGTCCCCATCTCAGATCCTACATTAGATTTAACAACATAACAACTACTTAGCAGTGAGAATTCAACATTACAGTCCATGGTTTTATGAATTATAAATGTTTCTGGGGGCTATGAGGAAGATTAGGCTAATCTTATATTACACACTTGGATCTTCTCTAACTACAGGACCAAATACAAATATTTCTGCCATTACTTTCCTTTTCATTAGAGAACTTATGCAACTTGTTGCATTTACATTTCAAACAATTTTATAACTATATTATTAGTCTGCTCTATAATAAAGCTTCAGCTAGTGGTTAGCAGATACATTTAACTAACCATATGTAAAATCAAAGAGGTGATCATGGCGAATGCTATAGATTAAACATAAGTATATAAAAACATCAAATATAATATTAAGTTCCATCTGACTGCAAGACATCTGCACAGTTTTAACAGACCCCCAAAGCCCCCGTAAAGTTTGCATTAGTTGTACAATACAATCAATACAGTCATTTAAAGCAGACATTGAGAAATCGCATCCGAAGCAAGCTTACATTAGCCCACTCGCTACGACCCCGTAAAGCTGGGAATCTTCGTGGGAATGTTTGGAGAAATATTTGCTCGACCCTACCAACTGTACCCGCTGGCTAACTAGCTAACTATTCCTGTGTTGCAGCAACTAGCTGCGTTTCACCATCTGGTTAAACGTAACGGTCCATAGAATGAACGATCGCTGCTCCTTTGATCTTAAGGAAACGTGCAGTTACTTCAACGCAACAATGTAACATCCCAGAATCTTTGATACAAAATAACCCGCGAACAAGCAGCGCGATTGACCCCCACCCCCCAAAACACGGATCCGCCAAAGCTGGGTAACATAAACAGTTCGTCGATTACCTACCATTTTATTTAAATCCATAGTTCAACCGGGGATCTGGAAGACAAGGTGAATCTGATCCCTAATCGGGACTGAAAAGCAGGGAAAGAGACAGATCCGCTAAGGGAGGCGGAGGAACGGTCCGTTAACTCAACATGTGTCCCGATCTAGTATCGAATAGTCGCTTATTCTTTCCGTGCCGTGCTGTTATTTCCCCCTCGTCGAACAGCCTATCGTCAAATGGCTAGACTTTCATAGCTCGATTGACTAGATCTGGAAGAGAACGGTCTAGAAAGCCCATTCCCAGCCCAGGAAGAGGGGTGGCATTCCCACCCCAGAAGCGCGTCTGTGATAAACAGGTTATTTAACCTTTTGCTTAGACTCTGTGACGAACGGGACAGAGTTCACGATAGATTACATACTTTAAGGAGGGGTTTAAACGTACTGATATCTAACCTTTGTCCTGACCCAAGGAAATAAGGACATTTTAAACAATACATCCTTCATAACAAATCTTACATCACTACAAGTCAAAGAATCCAGGATGCATCACTAAAGCCTTGATGAAATATCACCCACTAAAAAATAAAACGACGTATCGTGGTATATTATGTATAATAGGAATTCAACACGCTGTACTAAAAATCCTTTCCTGATAACACACAATGTAAATCAATAAAGCTTTATTTAACATACACGACATTTACAGTCTCATTGTCTTTTACCTAGAAAATGATAGACAATAACAACAGTGTATATAACGTAAGACTACAAACGATGGAAGGATTTTATGCCCCCTCGTTGAGTCACGTTATACTAAAAGATTTACTTGGACGAGTGGCGCCCCCTTCTGACTGCTTTTATACATTATACAGCAGCTCTATACATTATTCACCCAGCAGGTGCGCATGTGTAAAAGAAAAACTAAACCATAGTGGGGTTCAAATAAAGATAGTGTTATTGTTAAATATGGAGATTAAAAATACAGGATATGTGTAAGAGTATATAATGCGAATACAATATGATAGTAAATGCTCTCAGCAATAAAAACACCCCATTGGCAATTCGTTGTATATGAAAGTTGGCATTTGATATGTATATGTGCTTATATTGGACTATATTATAAATAATAAAAAACAACCAAACGTTTCTAATCAACAATGTTTATATGTAACTACTATAACTACTATAGTTATTGTTTTGTCATTTTTGTCATTTGTCAATTTTCATATTTCATATTCGTATTGACCACTGTTATTTAAAAAATTGCATTTCACTAAACTATAAATATATATTTCTCTGCCAATTCTAGTAAGTAGTAAATTAACTGAGCAATGGCCAATACATTAAGCTTAAGTCAGTATATACAATTTCCCTGTAGTTTTTTATAATAAATGTTATGGAGTTGTTAAATTAATGTCTGACACCAACTATTGCAAAATTATTAAAAAATGCTTACATTTAAGTACACTCCCAAAAGCTTACAAGACCAGCTGGTCTGAACATAATATCAATGTGTACGTAAACTATGCCGCCCAAAATACTTATGCAAATATGTGTCAAAAAGGGCAAAATACAGCTTCTCCAAACAATGCGTGCTCTTTACTGGCAACCACTTCCTGGTACCGTGTGGTGGGACCATCAGAATGGTTTACACTGCTGTGCTTTATTGGTCAAACATATTCAACCCAGTGTGACACAACAGCACTTGTGCAGTGACACTGCCAACAATTGATTGGACAGTCCTGCTATGTCTCTAAGTCCTCAACTCACACACTGACCACATGCCTGAAAATATTCAGATGTGAGTGTATATAGGAGGAAATACAACACTCTCCTGTAAACGACAAATACATTTCAGATAATAACATGCATGATAAAGTTGCATATAATTGTTGCAAGCAACTATACTCAAAGATCACAGTAAACAACACCATGTCAACAGCCTGTGACCTTTAAACCTGATTTTATTGATTGCACTCAGGAATCTTGCTGATTATTTTTTAAAGCTGAGAATTACATTAAAAATATGCTGTCTACAAAAACTCCCTTGGTTGATTTAATAATTAATTCATGTGACTTTCCAGGCCTGTAAATCACAATTTTTCACAATCACAAGATTCAATGCCTGAAATTATTGTCTGGGCTACATGTAGCTACATTTGTCACAAGTCTAACATAACCGCCCATCTACATTTTAAATGTGCATCCAAACAAACTGTATTAGATGCATTAATGGTCTGTCTGATACCAGAATGATCTAAACACTCTTTCTGCCAGACATCTGGCTGTCAGCCAAACCAGCATTGGACTTTTAATCCACAGGGGCCACAGGCCAGGTCCTGCGTAATCTGCTGTCTCAGGGCTTTACATACAAGCCCCCCTCCTGCTGTCTATGACCCCAACAAACTCCCCTCACTCCAGATTCAAACTTGCAGGAGGAACTACAGTAAAATATGAACATATGAGATGAGAAAAGTAAAAATTGTAACTTTCTAAAGCAGAAAAATAGTCAACAACTAAAAGCAAGGAAAAAAGGTACACAAAGTAATGAGTAGGATATTGAAACTAGAGAAAGTGAGACAGTGAAGAAATAGGGAGGGGGTGAATGCAAGATTAGGCTCCTCCCTAGAATTCCTCTATGAGCACAACACAGGAATAAAAACTCACAGAAGATGCAGAACAGCAACCCCTGAGCAACCACTTATTAGTCTTCTTATTAATTGTTATCAGCATATGAAAAGAAACTTTTAATTGGGAATTGCTAAAAAGGACATTCCATGAACCAATCCAGAATTTATCCGGAACTCATCCAGGCCGGAATATCTGGCATTTATTTATTTAAATGTATTAAATTAACTCTGCATGACAGCTGCTTGCCTTTTACACAATATTGTTTCTTCTGACTGGTTTCTAGATTATTTATTTGGCAACACTTGCTTAGCATGTTGTTTATCCATGTGGATTCTGACGCTGGCCGGACGCCCCTTTGCTAGACACCCCGACCACAACAAACATTCCCTGCTTAGATTTCCTCCCTATAAAACCCATGTTAAGTAGATGCTAGTCTTTTATCACCCAACCGCAAGGCAAACCCCGCTCATGTCATTACAGAGAACCACACTAGCATCCTCTCATTTAAAACAGGCTGAACTCGCACCACAAAAGACTAATCTAAACACAGCGTTCCAAGGGCAGAAAAGAGACAGGATATTATGGGATCAGACTTCCTCTAGGAAGCCTCAAGCTAGCTGATAAGCACTGCTTACAATAGCATTTCCCACTGAGACTTGATCAGTCGGGCTATTTTAAGTATATTTACATATTTGTGTCTGAATTGTAAGTGACATTTTCAGACTTTATAATTGGCTATTTTCAGGCCCAAACTAGTTTCACTGTATCAAATTTATTAAATCAATGCTACAAAAACAGCCAAGATGCCAAGCAGACAGGAAATGAACAGGAATTAATCTGCTGGTTGTGCTGCGTTATACATTTGAAACCCACCAGTAGGGCACTGGACTGCAGCTTCATTCATGTGACCTAGTTTTCCTAAGTGCCGTATTTGGATGGGAGGGGAGACCCCCAGAGAAGTGAGAAGAGCACATGAACAATGAGAAGGCATTTCTCTATACTTCACCACACGCTTTTAGACTCGAGCTCTGAGACGCAAAATGTAAATGTGGTGGAACCCACAGCCATTAAACGGAGCCTATTGGTTTGACGTCTAAATCACTGAAAGCTTTTATACAACTGCTCGACAGGCCTTCAATACAGAAACAACATTCACTCATAGAGAATCAGGTCATAAAACAGTCTCGTAATGATGACAAACCTCAAACAATGCCAATAACATCATGTTATAAAACCAGCTAAAAAAAGCATTATGAGCCCAACACTATCTGACATTACAGCAAATTCTACATATGCATGTAACTCTGAATGCAAAGTTTTAACATATTGAAGAAGTATCAACATACAACTTTGTTCCTCTTTAGAAGTTCAATTGATGGTTTGTCACTGATAAATATGTTATTTGGTCAAAGGTTTACAGACATGAGGTTATATTTAAAAAGCCACCAATTGCTGTTTGTAAACACGAGGGCCTGAACGTTACAAGCAAACGTTCATTTTATTTTCGCAAACACTAATTGTTTGAAAACAACTATAACAAACCAGAGCTATAACCACAATTGCGACTTTTAATGAAAACAAGAACCTTACATAGATCACGTTTGACCATAGTGCATATGTGCATATGTCATATGTGCACATAGTTTGATTCGTATTACAAACCAGTGATGCCGTTTATTGGTAACTATTCATATACCGACCTAGTTTGTTAGCTTGCGGTCTCGTTCTGTTGCTGTGAATGCAAAGAGACACACGCATGAAAAAACTTGCCCGTTGTGCCTTCAGTGATTTACCTGAATACGCTCAAAGTTTTCCTTTTCAACTTCCAAACTATTGGCACCGCCAGTGCGGCGGCTCAAGACTTTGGGAATCGGGTTGGGCACTTGCTGCATGGAACTCTTGACTCGATCCATTCCGGTAAGAAAATCCTGACTGCGCGAACGACCTCGATTTCTTAAATCAAAATAAATAAAGGGTAAAAACAGACCGACGAGTTTCACAAAAGGTCATTTTCTACGTACAATTTCATTTCATCGCTGACCGCCGTTAAAACACATTCCCAGATGTGTACGGGGAGAAGCCCAGCGTTATCGCTCACTGTACTACACACACCTCCAAGTGTTCAGGGCAGAGAGGAGGATTAAACCTTACCAGGCTGTCAAAGGCTCCTCCCAGCGGTGTCTGGCGGATAAACATCCAGCTCCCGCCGGTAACCGTTATGATGACATGTTTTGGTGGAAGTATCATTTATATAAGTTATATGAGTACATTTAATGCCTCCCCAAATATGTTGTTTTGTTGTTTCTACAAATAAAGATTTTAGGTGGCACACACACACACACACACACACACACACACATACACACCTAAAAATACCTACACCATTTTTTTAAATTGGATAAACACATTTGTGGTGTTATTGTTAATCTGTGTATTCTTTGAGGTCATAAAATCTCAAATACAAAAGGGGTTAAATATGCTAACATTATAAAAAGGCTCCTGGGTACTGTAGGTGACCTAAAATAGCTTGGTACTAACAATCTATATATACTGTTTGTCCTACATCTGAGTGGATGGAGGCAGGGATTAAATTCCTCTGCACTACATATTATTATCAGATAGAGTCAGAGTTTTGTTTCAGTGATTCAGGAGAATGACAGTGCAGAGTCATTTTGGACTGACTGATAAGTCATTCTAATCTTTACTGCTGTCAGCACACAGTGTGGTCAACTCCACTATCAGCTACAAACAACAGTGAATACTGGCACCAAAAAAATGTGAAAAAACAGTATTAAAAAAGGAGGATTGCCGTAATATGGGACATTTTTGTATTTTGACTTCTGTAGTATATTACGATGTGTAGCATGATTTATGACTGCACAAATATTAGGTCATGTGACTTTGATCATATGGCAGTACAGCTTTGATTTGTTTATAATTTTACTGGCATTCATTGGTTTGGTATGGTTTCCCATATTAGATCATTTCACCCTACATTGTGCACTCTGACCTGCAGATGTTTACTCAATGTGATGTGTCTTTGGTCTTATTCTGGTATTTATGACAGCTCTGTAAGTGTTTCTCTGCACCAATATTTAAAATAAGGTTTCCAACCACTGTAATGCTGTAAAAAATAGTCTTATCTTACCACTTACTGTGCTTTCTTATATTATACAATCGATCATACAAAGTGCCATTGTCATTCAGTAAGCATAATATCTGACAGCATGATTTTGATAAATGAGGTTTATTGTGCGTTTCATTGCATTATTTAGTTATTTTTTAATAATGTTCACAAACCACCAGATTTGGCAACACGTCCATTAGCGAGAGCTGATAGAGAGCAAGAGAATCTGATGTCTTTTAGTTGACTGACATCTCGTGGTTGTAAAACACTATAACATTTTATTGGGATATAACGTTACATTTAAGGCAACAGACCATATCATATATCTCAATTTGAAGGGAATAATAATAATTTAGATATAATACATTTAGACCCATGTGCGTGTTTTTGCCATTTTTGATCCACTGAATATACAATTGTAACATATTAGTTCAAATCAAATCAAGTACAAAGAAAAAACAATTTAATAATAAAAAGAGATATGAATATTTTATATATGAATAATTAAAACAGTAATTAAATAATTTAAACAAAAATATTAATAATTATAAAAAGGATGTCATTGAACGTATATTCATGCATTATTTATAAAACATTGAATTGTTTGTGTTCGCATTGAAACATCGTGTACCTGCGGTGTTCTCAGATGCGTCGATCAGACACGAAATCTCGCGATATCGCAGATTAAATACCACCACATTACAGTCTACGACAGAGACAGGTAAGATGGCGGCGCAGGAGACTCCAGCAACACAGCAGTCGTCCATAAGTAACGGAGCGGTAAGAATAATCGAAATCATGAAGTGTAACCTTCAAATGAACGTGTAAACAAACAGCTGTCGTGTACCCAGCGCGATCGATCGAGTAAATGCACCCTTCGTGACTATTGTGAAGGGGATTGCCACCAGATTGCCGGTCTGAATCAGCGACCCCTTTAATTCAGCATGCAGTGGGGTTAAAATGCTTCCTAGATCGTGAGGAGTGCTTACCATGTGGCTTACCGTGTGTTGTTTAATAGAGACACTATACGTAATTCAATAAACAGAGCAGAAATTGAGCATTAAACATGGATATCTTGTAAAACCCTTACGTATAGTGTGTATTATAATCTAACGAGCTGCTATCTATCCTAACAGCAATTTTGGGCATCATCACGTGCCGTCGCGTTATTGATGCCCCAAAACGTTTTTCTCATGGGCAGCTCACTTGGTTCCTTATTGTTTATTACTATTCATATATTAATCTATATAGTCTGAGTTGATTGGTGTTAGCATTCTGGCTAACTAGCTGCCTATCTTAGCCTCAGATGTCAAAGCAGTTTAAAGATGGTTGAATATTGTGCAATTGTGTCCATGGATCCGCAAACGAATTTATAGAGGAACAACAGCACGTGTCTTAATGTCTATTGAGGAATACGTTGTGTGATGGTTATAACAGTGTTTCTGCTGTCAGCTGTTCGGGTAACTGGTTTAAGACACAGGCGATTAGTGCTTTTCAGGCTTCACACGTTGTAATTCTTACGAGACACCTGCTGTCATTACTGACAACGTGAAGATTTGATAAGTTAGTTAGATCTACTGGTTTACTTGTGGCCTGTTGGTTGGTAAATGCTGGACTAGTATCCCTGATAGCAAGGTTAGTTCTGGTTGTAAGAATGAATAGCTGTATGGTTACAGGTCACACGGGTTGTTGAGGTCAATGAATCATAAAGGCTGCTTGTGTTCATATAGTTTTTACCAAAACATCTAGGCTGTATAATGTAAACGGGGATAATGGCTATTCGGCAGATTAGTCAACCAGTTTGTCTTCTCAAGCCTGTTGGGTTTCCATGAAACACAGGAAACTGGTCTGGTGTCAGTTGTTCCTGTTTTTAAAGGCGGTCTCAATTGGAACTAATTTGTCATTGTTTTTGTCATGTTGGTTTGTTTATCCACTGATAATAATGATGTAACTGACTGTGCATTAAACAATAATACAGAAATATGAAATTTATGTCTGGCTTTAGTTGAGTTCTAACTCTTGCTGATGTTCTGTGGACCGTAACACCCCTGTGGGTGTTCGTGGTGTTGTGCTACTCTGACTCCAGGCAGTAAAATTGCATGACAAGATGCTTTCAATCTGGCATCTAGGGAGCCCATCCTGAACTTACACAAACACATGATGTAATAGAGGCACTGAGCCATTCATGGTGTCATTTGTTGATGTTTGTAGTCTGTGACAGATCCTCCCTTTGATGTGAACTACAGGGCATTTCTTTTAGCATGGATTTCATTAATTTTTCCCCCAAACATTTTTTTAAAATCACAGATTATACTTTTTTTAGGTTGATCTCAGAAATTACATTAAACAAGCTGCAGTGGACTTAAAGCAACACTTTAGTCATGTAATGGAGAAAAACAGTAGCGGTCTCAGGACATAGCCAGGGGGGACCTCTGTATTCAGAATAAGGGTTGACAGTTCTTGGCTGTGCCTGATTTCTGCTGCAAGGGACAAGAGGTCCATAGCTCACTAACAAAGGCAGTTTTAGGTTCAGCTACCAGCTGCTCAGTTTTGCATTTTGAACTATGTTAGATGGTATTTCACATCACACTGTTTTCTTAGCAGTGGTGAAAAGCGCATTAAACATCGCATCTGTTCTTGGGTTCTTGCGTTTCTGCGTTCAGTATGTTTTTGTCATTTTGTGTGTTTAGACAAGGTCCCTGAGCTTGCTCATAAGTCTTTAGGGAAATGCAGTTATCTTTAATCTTTGAAAGAGTCCTGGACTGTAACCAGAATCATTTCTAATCAGATTTCTTCCTCCATTTTGATGACCTAAATCCAGTCAGAAGCAATGCTACGCTCCCCGGGCATAGATAAGATTTAAGCTTAATATTAACCTTGTTCAGCAGTGTGTTAAATCTAATCATCCCAAGCAAGTGGTTTAGTTGATCAACAACAAAAGCAGCAGGAACGGTTGGACTACAGGTCTACAAGGGAGCAGGCCTGTCCGATCAGATCTCAGACCTGTTTTGTTGGTAGTTGCTTTGTGATATTGTAAAATAGTTTGTTATTGTAATAAATAGCTTTGTCTTACATTTGAATAGAACTAGAAACTAGTCAGATGGTAATTAAATAATTATGTGTATTAGTAAAGTTATGATTATAATATGTCATCGTTTTTCTTAGTTGTGTAGCTGACCCCACGAAGTGCAGCCTGCAGTGTATAAAACGCATAGTGCATAAAACGCATAGTGCATAACTACACTTTATAGTGTATTAAAAGCAAAAAGTGGTTAAGTGCCCTTGAGCTGTATTAACATTACCATGGTAATAAAACAAGCTTTTGAACTGTTTCCCATCCTGGTTGGACCCGACAGCTTTTAAGCATCTAGTTTATAACATTTTCATGAATTTGGCAGCCACTTTTATCAGGCTTCAAGTTCATTCCACAGTCTTGCGAGTCCATTGAGTTACAAGAAAAGCCTCAGGAAAGGTTGTTTACCACCGTATGTCCTAAAGGAAGGTTCTGGACTAATGATAATGTTAATGTGCCATGCAGGTGAGCAGTAATGGGGCAGCAGCCTCAGGTGAGGTGGCTCAGACAGGTGCGACTGCCCAGGACACCCAACAACAGCAGCAGCAACAACAGCCCAATGCCTGGCAGGTGATCAAAGGAGTTCTCTTCAGGTGAGTCTATATGATTGTTTAACTGTGTAATTCTCTGAAGCCTATTTGTCAGGGATTTGATGTTATGTCCCATCTCAAAACTCTTCAGTAATTTGCCTTTATAGTAACATAATTTATTCATTTTTGAATGGCTTTTTAAAGCTGTGTTATATAGATGATGTTATACGGCAAACAGGGTTGCATCAGTCTAATGTAAATCCTTTTTGTATTACTCAGGATTTTTATCATCTGGGCCATAAGCAGTTGGTTCCGCAGAGGTCCATCAACTCCAGATCCCAGCACTCCTGCTGGAGCGCCACGGGTGCCCAGCCGAAACCTTTTCCCCAAGGACACTCTCATGGTAAAATATTTGTGTGCACTAAGTAATTAAACAATTTATTACATCACTGCTAATGTGACCGTCTATCCTCTGTTCACAGGATTTACATGTATATGTCTCTGAAAGTGAGATATTTACAGACTTCAACAACACGGAAGCCTTGTTCTGGTTTCAGCAAGATCTGGTTTATGGGGACTGGACCACAGGGGACTCAGGGGATGGCTGTTATGAACATTACAGAGAGTTGGACCTCTCTGAGGTGTGATATAAAACGGATATGTCAAAAATTTAGACAATTTTAAATTTACAACTTTAGAGTGGCCATATAAGCTTTCATGTTTTATGGCATATGTTACTTAACATACAACCAAGTGCAAACAATCACACAAACTCATATTAATGTTCTATTAACATTTGACGACCAGAATGTATTTTTTTGTATAGTCTTAGCTATTTCTTTGTAATTGATCACAAACTTATGTTTTGCTACATTTCTTTATAATAAGTGCGACTGTAGATTCATGAAAGATATTACGTTGTATTAGAATCTGTAATATTACGTTGTTATTATATTTACTTGCCAATAATTCGCTTTCAGGAGAGGTATTCAATTACTTTAAACATGAAGTTTGTGTGTTTTTGTCGATCTAATCCTGATGTTCAGAATGTGAAGCAGAATGGATCCATATACATCCACATTTACTTCACCAAGAGTGGGTTCCACCCAGACCCCAAACGCAAGGGCCAGTACCGCAGGCTAGCCACAGTGCACACCACTCGAAGTGAGTTTGTGCCTCATTCAGTCACACTCCAGCTTATCTGTTTGCCTCACACATGAGTGGCCTTATCAGCAGGTTTATGATACATGATCGTGAGGGAATAAGTGAATCCATAATAAGGTTACTTAATCACTTCATTTTCAACAGTGCTCAACAAGTACAAGAGGAGAAAGTTCCTCAAGACAAAGAACCTGTTGACGGGTGAGACTGAGGCGGATCCAGAAATGATCAAGGTACATTTTGATCAAGCTTCAAACTAGATACATTTAGATTTATTCATTTGGCAGACGCTTTTATTCAAAGTGACTTGCAGTGAATTCAAGGTATATATTTTATCAGTGCTTGTATTTCCTGGGATTGAACCTGCAATCTTTGTGCTGCTAACGCAATGCTCTACCAGTTGAGTCAAGTGTTTCATTCTGATGTATTGGTGGTTTGGTTTGTTGTTAGCGGGCGGAAAGCCATGGCCCTGTGGAGATCATATCCCATTGGCATCCCAACCTCACCATCAACATGGTGGATGATCACACATCCTGGGTGAAAGGTTCTGTTCCACCTCCCCTCGACCAGCGTAAGTTCCCTGAATGATCCCTGAATGTTTTCAAGAAATACCAGCATATTTTCAGTTGAACCTGAGTATCACCTAGTTAACCTTAATCCGTTCCTCTCAGATGTGATGTTTGATGCAGTGAGTGGAGACTACTACCCCATTGTTTACTTCAATGACTACTGGAACCTGCAGAAGGACTACTACCCTATAAACGACACCCTGGAGAACCTGCCCCTGCGACTGGTGTACTGTCCCCTCTCCCTGTGGCGCTGGCAGCTGTATGCTGCTCAAAGTGCTCGATCACCGTGGAATTTCCTGGGAGAAGATACTTACGAGCAGTCGGATGAAGACCAAGACTCTGTGAAGGTCTACATTTTATTGAAACATCAAGAAAATAACTGTAGTTTAAAGTTCTGAAGGTTCCAACCTCACGGGTTCAAACCTCAGATATTTATCACTCTGATTGCTGGTACGCGTATTTATTTTATTGTTTCACTCAACAGGTGGCTCTGCTGGAGACCAACCCTTACCTTTTGGGTTTGACTATCGTTGTTTCCATCGTCCACAGCATTTTTGAATTTTTAGCCTTCAAGAATGGTAAGTGAAAACTTCTAAGTGATACACTTGATGTTTGAGGGTTGTTCTGCTGGTGGCTCATTCTCTCATTTTACCCCTTTGCAGATATCCAATTCTGGAACAGTCGTCAGTCTTTGGAGGGACTGTCTGTTCGCTCCATCATATTTGGGGTGTTTCAGTCACTGGTGGTGCTGCTTTATATTCTGGACAATGAGACCAACTTTGTCGTCCAAGTCAGTGTATTTATCGGCCTGCTTATTGATTTCTGGAAGATTACCAAAGTCATGGACGTCAGGGTGAGAAATGATACCGCCAGCAGGAGTTTTGGTTCACATCAGTCCTTTAAATGTTTTGGATTGTGGTATTGATTGTTTTCTTTTCCCAGCTGGACAGAGAGAACAAGATTGTCGGAATATTCCCACGATTGATATTCAAAGACAAGTCGACGTATGTGGAGTCTTCAACCAAAATCTATGATGATGTAAGCAAGCTTTCATGCACTTTACTTTGCAGTTAAACATATCATTACAGCAGAAATGACTCGTGTTAATGACCAATGACTGTGTTGCTTTTCCAGATGGCCTTTAGGTACCTGTCCTGGCTGTTGTACCCTCTGTTTGGGTGCTATGCAGTTTATAGCTTAATATATGTGGAGCACAAAGGCTGGTACTCTTGGGTGCTCAGTATGCTTTATGGGTTCTTGTTAACCTTTGGTAAGTAGTTTCACTGCGTTCCCTTTTAGATTGCATTGCTGACGAGCACAGAAACACTCTTGCCTGTGCCAAAGTAGAAACTGTGACAAGTTATGCGTGAGGACAAAGCACACATGCACAGGAAGTCCACTTTCACCTTCAATGCTCATAGGATTTTGCGCAGCACTGTAAATAGAATGAGAGCACTGTACACAAGTGACACGATGCATCCATGAAATCCAGTTTTTTTAAAGGAAGGAATGTCTGCTGACATTAACTTTAATATCTAATTGATTTTAAAACCAGCAACAGGAAAACATGCCTTTAAAAGGTGATGTTATGAAAACAGCTCAAAACAGAACATTGTATGTTTGAGCATTATGTTGTTTTTGCAATTTAGAAATGTAGAGTTTTCTATGAAGAATAATTTTGACTGAATGTTAGTTTTATATGTAACCTGTATACCAGGGGTGCCCAATGCTGCTTCAATTTGTCCCAACACACCTGCCTAAAGGTTTCTAATAAAATCTTGATTAGCTGGTTCAGGTGTGTTTAATTATGGTTGGAATTAAACTGCAGACTACTGGGACTCTGGGAATAGAATTGTGCACTGAAATATACCATCTGATCTTCCATCCTGCTAACTCTACATGTTTACATATTTCCTAAAGGTTTCATCACCATGACACCACAGCTCTTCATCAATTACAAGATGAAGTCAGTAGCTCATCTTCCCTGGAGGATGCTGACCTACAAAGCTCTGAACACATTTATAGATGACTTGTTTGCCTTTGTCATCAAGATGCCAATGATGTACAGAATAGGATGTCTCAGAGACGGTGTGTGCTTATGAATTTCCTTCTGTTGAAATTGGCAACCCCTCCCTCTTAAGTGTACCCCTCCCTCTTAACCCCTCCTTCCACAGTGTAATTAATTTCTATTGGATAAAACATTGTTACTGTTTCTAATTGAAACAACTGCTTAGTAAGACTGTTGTTTCTCCACAGATGTTGTGTTCTTCATCTATCTGTACCAGCGCTGGATTTACAGAGTGGATCCCAACCGTGTCAATGAGTTCGGGACCAGCGGAGTTGACCACAGCAAGGACAGCTCAGCTCAGCCAGCAGTGACCGACACGACCGCTGCCATCACAGATAAACCAGAGGGGGAGAAGAAAAATGATTAACCCGTTTTATCCCTCTTTCTTGCCCTCTAGTTTTATGAAGGTGTGTTAGGGCATCTTCAGGGCTAAGTTTATGTTTGTCAGGGGAGGGAACTGGATTCATGGTATTACGCAAAAGACTCCAGAAGAAAATTCAGTTCATCTGTCCTGCTTTTTGTGGGATCCACAGGAAAAAACTAATTATATTTAATGTAGACTTCCTTAAAACATTTTTTGAACTCCCATATTTTTGCAGTCGAAGTGAAGTAAAACGTGATGTACTGTATTGTATATTTTTGGGTCGGTAACACTAATAATTTGAAGGTTTAGGTGGTCTGTAATTAAATCTCATTGGCTGGAGTGAATAGGGCGATTGCAGTACATATCATTTTTTTCCCCAAGTACAAAAGGGTCAGCCTACCTGTTCTCCTGTAGTATTTTTTTCTTTCATTCCATGTGTGAAGGGGAACCAAGAATCGGATTCTTCTCGCGCTACCAGATGGAAAGCAGACTTTCCATGTTTTTAAAATAATTGATGTTTCACACCTGAACAAAAATAAAGAAATATCAGCCTTGTAGGTATTAATATATAATTATATTAATATTATTAATAACAATGATCTTGAATTTTTAAAGCCTCTGAATTTTTTCGGTATGTCCTAAAATTCTGCAGTATCTCAAGTCTAAAATTTAAATCTGCTGACGTTACAACAGACAAGCAATAGCTGATTGCTGGTTCTTTAACTGAAAACTTTACCGTAATGTTCACACTCCAAAACTGGACCAATGTATGTCATTCAGCACGGATGGGTTTTGCCACAGTACAAGAATGCTTGAAGGGATATGCCTGACTTGCCCCTTTTTTGTGCCGTATTTCCAAGGTTAATTGTTACTTTATTTTAATGCGGTCATAATTTAATCACTCATGTGGATGTCATTTCATTGATGTCTTAAGAAGTGTGTATTCATAAATATGGTTTAAATCTGCTTTTGACAAGAGTGACAGGACTTTTTTTATATAAACTTAATCTTGAAAAGTTTTAACTACAGATTGGATTATCTAGTTTGACAGGAACAGTTTTGGTGGTTAACAGTGCAAAGACCTTTTCCACAGCAGTTTTTGGCCATATTTAAAAAACAATGAATTATTCATAGTTTCTGCATCAGCTATGGATTGATAACACTGTGTCATTTTGTTATAACGTTGTATAAAAATCATTACTTTTTGGTCAGATTTGGCTGAGACAGAGTCTGAATTATTAGTTAAGTTTCATAATAAAGTTATGTAAAAATGATTTATGAAAAGGTTAAATTGAAGCAATGGGAAAATGTTATTTTCTATGCCTGTTTGGATAATCTAAAATTAAAACACTAAAGGTTTTGTCAGGTTCTGAGCTATATGTAGCATTCAGACTAAACTTATCCTTAATCACATGCATTTCATCTTTTCACCAATTGTGTGATTGGTACAGTATTACAAAATATGGTTTTGTGTTGCCAGGTATTAAGTGTGTTTATTCATGTATTACTGTAGTATGTAACAAATATCATTGTTACATGTTATTAATCACACAACACCATTTCAACAGAAGCAAACTTTTAATTAAACCACTTTTGGATCATTAAAATGAAACATTAAAAAAACATTTATAATATTTAAACAATTTTACAATAAAAATACATTAAATCATTTTTGTAAGTGTATAACAATAAGGATCATTACAATGCACATTTATAACATCACAGAAAGTTCATTGACGATGCGGTCTGCGGTGGGTCTGATGCAGGGCTCACCGGCCCAACATCGGCTGATCAGATTCTGACATGCCTGTCCGACGGATGTCTGTGTGAAAACGTCCTTGGCGAGGCCAGGACGCAGTTTGTAAGCCACAACCGCGTACAGTATATACTGTCGGTCTCCATCATACGGCGGTTCGCGGGTGAAGATCTGCCACATCGTGATGCCAAACGAATAAACGTCCACGCGTGGAGACACCGCCTCACCTTTCAGCAGCTCTGGCGCACGGTGCGTAAAAGTACCACCGATTTCTCTCAAATGCGTCGGGGTGTCGCTTTCACTCGTTAGCTTAAAGGAACATCCAAAGTCTGCAAGCTTACAAACGCCCTTATCTGATACCAAAACATTAGCAGGTTTTAAATCCAAGTGGACTATGCCGTGCGCGTGCAGGTGCTGGAGCGCGCAAGCTATGTCTGATGCATACTTGATACAAGTGTGCATAGGCAACTGATCCGTGGACTCGTATATGACCTGCTGCAGGTTTAGGGTGCCTGCGAACTCCATTATAATCGTTCCTATGTTGTCTTTAGTGTTCAGATGGGCAGGGGTGCAAGTGGTGGCCGCGATCACACGTACAATGTTTTGATGCTGCAGGTGAGCCGCGTTAAGTTCCGCCCAAAAACTTTGTCTTGATGCCAGTATGTTCTTCACGCACCGCACTTTCTTAACAGCCACCGTCTCACCGAAATACGTGCTTTTGAACACCATACCGAATCCGCCGCTTCCGATGGGCTCCAGAGTTTGAAGCTCTCGCCAGTGGATCACAGTGGACCAGAGTCTGTGAACAATTTTACCGTGAAACGTGCTTGCGGGGACACGCAAGGTAGATCCACTTGTAGTTTTGGTTAGCGGGCTGCTGCATGCGCCAAACTCGAGCCCGAAATCCTTCGGCAGCAAACGGGTAATAGGGATTGGCGACGGCATAATTCATAGTAACCTGGACCCCAAAACTCACCGGTTTGGCGGAGTTCACGTGATCATTTTATGCACACCTGTCATATGACCTGACTGACGCCATGTTTGCATTTTGTAGGCGGTAATTTGGTCAGGATGTAAATAAAACAGAGGTTAAATAAGGTAACCACGTGCTAATTTGTTAGGTTAATAGGTTATGTGTTTATATGTCTTTAAAGCTTTATAGTATTATTTTTAATCCTTACCACTGTTGTGTTGGTAGAAGCTCCAAACTGAACGTGTGTCTGTTAGTGTCAGATATTCTGCAATATTTACATTACAATTCACGTGACTATTAAGATGCGCTTTATAGGTTAAGGTTAACCTATAATGTAATAGGTTAATGGTACCAACTTAAAGCTAACAACTTTCTAAACCTTTTCTATAACGGCTTTCTTAACCTTTTATTTATAATAAGACCAATAAGTATTATAATAAATGCACATTTTAATATTACAATGTTAACTAAATAACTAACTAACTAACTAACAACAAAAAATTAATAACAATAATTGAATACTTTTTTGTTTTATATGTTTATGAACTGTTTTCTCTTTTTCATATGCCTAAATAAGACAAGATGCGATCCCTTGAAACTCACCTGTAGTTAGCCCGTCGTCATAGCAATGAATCCTGGGGGCTTTCCCAGTTGTGACGTAGGGGAATTTCCACCCACCAGATCGGACTGCAGTAGTTCACGAAGAGAAAAGCGAAACAAAAGGACGACGGACGAGTGATGTTTGTGTCACATCACGATCTCCAGCGCGGGAGCGGGAGTTAAAGCTGTGTTTCCCTTCGGTGTTTCTTTCCTAAAACGCTTCCGTTAACTCCAGGCGTCCAGAATCAGCCGAAGTTCCCGGAAATGAGCGTGTGAACGATCCGATCGCTGTAGGAGGATTTTCAAGCGCTGCTATTTTACGCAATATTTATCTACTACTGCGGGTAGAGACCAGAGTCTGCTGTTCCTCCGTGCTGTGCATGCAATGAGAAACATGAGTATTCGCAACGGCACAGCGCATAATGGAGGTTAGTTCACGTTCATCCGTTTGGATCTGACGGCCCTGCTGTCCCTCCGATTCGGCTTGTTTGATGAAAACTTTCTGTAGTTTGACGTAAAGCAACACACTGTATACGACATACATGCGATTCTGTACGACAGTCATGCTGTTTGTATGTCATTAAATATGTCATCCTAAGTAGTTGAGTTATTCTTAAGGGAAAATTGAGAGCTTCTGAAGTTGCAGGCCTTTTTTGAACCATTAACACAGGCCTGGCAACGTTTTCTTAGTATATCTCCTGAAACGTTGTTGAAATGTTATTGTTGAGTATGTTCGTACATGTCAATAAATACACTTGTTAAGTTTCGCTAATGCAAACATTTTAACTTTTTTTATCCCCCTCTTTTTTGTCCTTTATCCCCCGTTGTGCATCTCTGTGCAGCAATAGATCTAGGTAAGTTTCTATGACGTCATTCTCTGTTTTTGAGTTGCCGTAGTCGACGTGTGCAGTGTAGCATGAAACTCATTTGTGTAACTAGAGCTCATGTTCAGGATCGTATCAATTCTGTCTCAGATATTATAGACGAGTACCTTTCTGAGAAGTCCATCAAAGACCTGTCATTGGCAACACCTTCAACATTATCTCTCCCTGGTCCTCCACCTCCACCTGCAGACCAGGATATCCACCCAGTTGGTAAACCATCTAGAAGCAGGTGTAGTGCTCCAGTGTTGGTCTCCAGAGGTGCAGCACCACAACAGGTGAGTCTAGATGCTGTTACGCTACAATGTAACAATGTAGTGTTCCTGTAGCTCAACTGGTAGAGCCTTGCGTTAGAAGCGCAAAGGTTGTGGGTTCGATCCCAGGAAATGCAGGTACTGACATAAATGTAAACCTTGAATTCAATGCCAATGAATAATTGTAAATTATCAGTAAATATGTTATCAGTGGTGGTCGTTTTAAGCATTAAATTTGGCGCTTAACTCATCCCATAACTTCTGCTGGAAATACATGATATTTTAGATGCAGCTAAAATAGATATTTTGTGCAGCTTGATAAATAGATATAATCAATATATGTAGAAGTGTTTTGTTATTTACCTAGCACCTATCCTAGAAACTCGCAACTACTAGAAGCAACACACAACTACTTATGCACCTTATTTTAAGGGTTACACTTGCAAGCAGTACTTTAAAATGTAAAACTGCTTAAAAATGTTGTTTAAAGTATGATTGGCTAATGTTGAGTACCACAAAGTCAGACCTGCATGACTTGATGTCTGAGTAAACAATAGCATTGGTAGATTGTTAGTATTAGCTTTAAACAAGACGTGGCAGCAGTTTAATGCAATATCTTGGTATCAAAACCATGTAATTCTGCTATATGTATTACACACTGTTTGAGTGAAAGCATCAGGCTTTTTCAATTTCACAAGGAGTTTATGAGACTGTAATCCGATGCCTGTTTTCAGTTAGTGCTTTTCTCCTCCATACAAAAGACAGAGAGGCTGATACCCTCCTCTCTCCGTTTCTTGTTTTCTTATTGGCTGACCAGAACTGTGAACTTCCTGTTTCTCTACCATGCTCCCTCTCAGCGACTCTTTGTGTAAGTGATCTGAGCTCTTTCTTAGTCATGTCAAAACAAGGTCTTTGCTACTTTTTTCTCCAAGATTCATCATATGGAATCTTTTATTTCTCTTGTGCAATTGTCTTTCTTTGATGTTGAGGACAATCGGCGTGACTCAGACAAGCCGTTAATCATTTTTCCTCCCCTCTTTTCCTCTTGCTAACTTTTCTTTTTTTTCTCGTCTCTTTATGCGCAAGCACCATTGCGCATTATTGATCTGGCATGTTCTTTGTGTGGCGTAGGCTAAGTTTGACGTGTGTTTGGCATTCGGTGGAATGGAGATTTAATGGAGTTTGTGACTAGGTAATTTGTTTGTCTTACCGCTAATGGTGTCAGTCATTGGAAAGTATGGGCTCCGAAACCATCTGATGCCAAAGTAATTACAAAAGAAGCTGATGTGGAACCTGTTGTGTAGCTGTTGAATCATTGCTTGTGGGTTTGAAAAATATTTAGACAGACAACGACCAGTTACTGTCATTAAAATATGGAGTAAAGCATAAAGTAAACATTGTTGGCAGACTTCGTTTGTTGAATTTTTTTTGTTTCACATTGTTTGGTTTGCTCATTTGTTTGTTTTGTGGAAATCCAGCGCTGTCTTAACTTGGTTCATTAGATGTTTTGCCTGCTAATGTGTCTAAGTCCATAGAATTATTGGGGTCATTCAAGCCATATGTGGAGACCAGAATTTACAGAAACTTTGAGTTTGCTCTTTCGACTTTAGTAAGCAACCACATCACAACACCCCGGAAACCACGCAGAACACCCTAGCATTGTAGAAATGACCTAACATAACGTTTTCCGAAAAAATTTAAACATTCATATCTTTCTTTTCACAGCAAACATACAACTTTAACCAGATCCCTGCCTCTCGCACTGACGCTATGGCACCAATGCATTCCATGCGTCATAAAGTGTCTCAGCGGCGTGGACACGGATCTTCAGCGTCCCAGTGTGTTCCTCCTCTGCAGTCCGGGACAGAACATCTGGAGCGCTTTCTGGAAAAGCCAGAGCTGGTGGTGGTGGAGCAGCCAAAGGAACGTGGAATGAGGTTTCGCTACGAGTGTGAGGGACGATCGGCAGGTAGCATCCTCGGAGCCTCCAGCACTGATGTCAACAAGACCTTGCCTGCCATTGAAGTGAGTCATATTTGTGCTTTTGAACTGATGCTAGTCAGTTGACTTACATAACTTGTGATATAATACATAACTAATTGTGTTTTGGTTATTAAGCTGTGATTAAATGCTTTCCTCAGTTCAACATTTTAAAGCTATGATTATTTCCGTTTACGCAAATAACAGTGCAATTCAACCTCCTTATTTGATGCAGTGGGTGTGTCTGGAATGCACCAACTATCCCAAATCGGTGGGAGTTCCCCCATCATGGTCTGTGGCTACTGTATATGAAACCGTGTTGAATGTTTTTTTTTAGCTAAAAAATAATGTTTCCTGGAGAGGTGTGTTAAGTGTGGGCTTGGCAGAGGGAATTACCTTTAAACCGCCCAAATAAACAAGCAGTCATTGTTGCCACTGGTAAATGTTTGTATGTGGGTACTTTCACATATTGCAAAAGAGTGACATGAAAGCGAAAGTGAAACTGTATTAAACTGTATATCCATTCCATTTAGATCCAAGGCCCCATTGACAACATCAAGAAAGTGACAGTCACTGTGTCTCTAGTGACCAAGGACATCCCTTACCGCCCACATCCACACTGCTTGGTTGGGAAAGACTGTTCAGATGGGATCTGTAGCATTCACATTGTTCCTCATAGCAGTCGCAGACACAGGTATTTTCCAGGTTTATGTCTGTCTGATTAAGGTTATGTGGTCAGCAAAATCTGTTATTATCTGATATTTCGTTTTTTATCCATGTTGGTGCTTTCTAGTTTCGCTAATTTGGGCATCCAGTGTGTGCGAAGGAAGGAACTTGATGCGTCACTCAAAAAGAGGAGAAATATGAACATCGATCCTTTTAACAGTGAGTAAATTTGATATTATCTCATAATATCTTTTTATCTGAGCATAGCAAGATAAAAAGTTTTGGGTAAATGTGTTTTGTTGCTCTCTTCCAGCGGGTCATTCTAAGAGCATTGAAGATATGGACATGAATGTGGTGCGACTGTGTTTCCAGTGTGAACTGGAACGAAAGGATGGGGACAGAATCCAGCTTGCCCCTGTAGTGACCAATCCTATCTATGACAAGAGTGAGAGCATGTTTTTTCAGTTAGCATGTGTTATTTAGTTACTGTGTGTAGCATACTGTGTTACAGTATAATGTACCATTTCGTTAAATGTGTTATTATTTAGGAAGCTAGCTAGGTTTAAGAAACTAATTATCACTGATGCCTGCAATAGCGCTTGCTGTGGTAATTCTAACACACTGACACAATTCAGAACACTTCTTGTGTTGGTGGAAGCATGAATGCAATACGTTTAAGGACTTAATGTTAGTATTGTGTATGTTTCTCTTCAGACAAATCAATGATGCTGAGCTTGTAGTTTCCTGTCAGGTGGTGATGTCATTGTTTGTGTGTCTGTTTAGAGGCGACCACAACGGCAGAACTGAAAATTAATCGGCTTAACATCATCAAAGGCCCCTGCACAGGAAAGACCGAGATTTATATGCTCTGTGACAAAGTGCAAAAGGGTAAATGTGCATGAAAACAACACGTTTACATCCTGAAATATATTTGTTATTCTGTAACTAACAAACATAGAAAATGGTGATAAATCTGCAGTTTTTAGTCTATCTTGTCAAACGGTAATTTATGTACGCTGTCTGGAAACCTTCTTACAGATGATATTGAGATAGTCTTCAGCTTGGAGGACTGGGAGGCTAAGGCAGAGTTTGCTCAGACGGATGTTCACAGACAGATCGCCATTGTTTTCAAGACCCCACCCTTCCGGGAGCAGAACATATCTGAAGAGATGGAGGTCAATGTGTGTCTACGCAGAATGTCTGATCGGATGGACAGTGAGCCGGTCAAATTTACCTACGTTCCAGACAATGCAGGTGATCTATCTGACTATATATACATATATATGTGTGTTTGTGTCTGGGTGTGTATGTTGAAATGGTATCAGGATATTGGTAAAAGTAAGTGAAGACGCCTCATTACCCAGAAATGAATCAGCAGTTTTGCATCTGTGAAATGCTGCAAAAGGTATTATTATGGCAGCTAAAATGATGCTAAAATGACATTTAAATTAGATCAATGCAGTTTGTGCTGCCTGTGTCAGTTTAACCAGTGTTAGCAAGCGCTTACAAATGGTGGAACCTTTTTGCACCAATTGCAGGGCTGGAGGCCTTTACATTGAAACATTAAAGCACAGAAACCAATAATTTAGGCTGTACTATACTGTATTGCACCATTAACTGCAAATACCAGTAATAATGCATAAATCCACCCATTGAAATTGACATTGTCTCTTTAAACAGATGTTTTATCACAGTTTTATTATTTAATGCTTCTCATATGAACAGACAATGTCAGGGCGTAAACGAAAAGAACTACTTCACAGTCGCACCTAACAAAATTTACAGCCTGGAGACCATTTGTTACATTTTTCTGTCACCCTTCCAGTTTGAAGCTGATTTGTTTCACTGTTTGATCTGCAGATCCATACGGAGTGAACCGCAAGAGGAAAATGAAATCCGACATTAGGTTTAGTGAGCCGTGCAGTGTCCCTCAAGGTAGCTTGTCCTCAGCTTCTTACAGACACACAAAGACAGACTTTTGAAACTGCTAACAGTGTCTATTAACATGTTTAACCCTCCTTGTTCCAGCAGGCCCAGACCTCATCTCGAACGAGCCCAATGCAACTCAGTCGTTTGATCCATTCTACACTCTTCCCGAGTGTAATGCTCCGAACGTTCCAATGGCGATCCCTGCTCAGGACGGAGACGTCCACCTGCCGTCCCTAGGCATGGAGGGAGGAATTCACTACCATGAGGAATTTAAACAAGAAGAGAGTTGCGTTAGTCTGGATCCGGAGACGCTGGAGACCATTTTCCAAAGCATTAGCCAGTGCTTAGGTACCCAAAGCCAAGACCTGCTTCTTTTAAACCCCGAGTTCAACATTGCTGACAATCCAGAAACAAATTCTAACTTGCCGGTCAACCAACCCATGATGAACATGGCTTCTATAAACGATGCACACTTTAATCAGATGGTGAGTGAGAACCAGCCATATCCATCTGACCTGGACAACATTGATGGCCTCTTACGCCCCGTGAAAAGTGAGAGTGAACCAGACCTTTGAACGCTCTATTGGGACTTTGGATGTACAGATGCTGCTCAACTATAAACACGTTCTGGACCAGGACTAAAGCAGTTTGCTCTGCACCAGTGTGTGAATCATGTCTTGGAAAACTGAAGCTAATGAAGGCCGATTTTGGGAATGCTGACTCAGTCCTGCAACGTTGCAGAAAGAAGCAAATAATCTTTGTGTTTTTTGTAGAGATTGAAGAAAGGGAGCAATAGTTGCTGGTTAGTGACTTTTAATGTGACAGTTATAAAGTGTCTGTCTAATAACTTATTAGTATTGATTGGCTTTCATCGTATAAGCCAAAAGGTAGAAGATGGTCCCACATTTAAGTTCAATATTATGTTTAAATGTCCTATGTAACATTAATTGTTTTTGGTTAACATTTCCAAACAGTTTGAGCACAAATATATTTCAATAAGCAGCATTAAGGAGACAAAATAACACATTTAACTATAGTTCTTTTATTTTAGCAGTTTGGTTTATTCACACAACATTAATACATGTTTTATCCAGGAACACCAAAATAATTAATTTAGAACTATAAATTATAATAATATTTATAAGTATTCATACCACAAAGGGTACTATCAAATACTAAAACATCAGGCCTCAGCTCTAAACACTTATACATGACTTAATAAAATGTAAGAAATTGCTTTGGGCTGAAATAGAAGTTTTATATTGTATGTAAACACAATTAATGAAGTCGATATCACAATGGTCTTCATGAGATTACAGTTTCAGTACAAACACCTGTTGGCAACAAGGTCAATATGAATCTCTGCATACGAATCTCTGCACACCTTTGGTCTGAAACTTTGCTCCACATAACTACACGTCAAATGTGAATTTGAATGTCATTGCAGACAGATGCATTGTGGCCGGTTAAGACACAATGTGACGTTAAGCAGAAACTGAACATGGAGGAAAACAGTGAAAACATACAGTTTATTATTTTAATCTGTTTTAACTGTGTATTTTAATATACATCAATGTTTTGAAGGAAGTTGGATTTATGGTAGCTGTAACATTGTGATTACGTTGTGATCATTGTAAGACGTTTTGTCCATGATGTATACATGTCTACAGTACTGCTGTGATTTCTTTTGTATAAAAAATGCCTGAAACTCTCTAGTTACCAGCAAAATTAGTGTCGCATTTTTACATCTGAATATTGCGTGTTAATATTAAACCAATGTGCTTTGAGAAAGGAGTTTTAGACTGTGTTTGTTGCCCTGGTTTATAGCTGCCTTTTAAATGATTGTCTTGTATTGAGTGGGTATATAGCCAAAGTCCAACCTAATCTTTCTCACCACAAGGTGAAACTTGTTTGTCTGCTTGCCATTTATTTCACACCATTGCCATTCCCAGAATCAATGTAATGCAAATATTGGTGCTTCAGCTATTATTATGTTTACCTGGTGTTTCCTGCTACTATTTATGGTTAATGCAGATGCATGCAGAATGACATCATCACAATCTTTGATATAACGAAATCCACATTTTTCAACATCCTATTGACCTTTTACTACACTAACAGACACATGTTGTAGGTCAATTGTTTCTGTTTTTCTTAACATCTTTGTTTTTTTTACTTTGTCTAAAGTAGCGAGTTATACAAATATTTAGACAATATTGACTAGCCCTGCAAAACAGCTTGCTGGGGGAGTCCAACACTGTGTTATTTCAGCACTCAGTGTAAGACATGCAGCACCACTCAATTTACTTTCATATGTTTTTTGAATATCTACAAATTAATACATTAATGAGGCACCAAAAAAATCTCTATTTATTAAGACAGATAATACTAAAACAAAATATTTTGTCTTACTATTACAATTATTCACAATATTATTAAGTAACTTCTCACAAGTCACTGACATCACAATGTGTGCAAAGTTGCATAGACATTGAAAACTAGAAAATCTGCCTACTACAGTTAAAGTAGTATATCTTTGTGAACACCCAGGAATAAAGATCCTGCAGTCCTTTGTCAAACTAATACCTCTAGATGAATTTAGTAAACATAATTTATTTACAGAGCATATGCATTCCCTTTTTTTGGCTGTTAATCCAAAATAAACATACTGTGTACATTCTAACTTCAGTACTTCAAAAAAAGAAAGTCTTCACTTTTTCTCCATAATCTGAGGCTCAGACAGCTTCTTAATGTCAAGTTCTTCAACAAGTTCTCCACCGAACTCCTGTAGAGTGACTCTGGATTCTGAAAAACAGAGACGTCATTCACATTTAGTTGAGGACTTAAGACATTAAACAACTGTAAACAAAAACAAACTTTGTTTCTCCACTGCCTCTTCAAGACTCAAACCTACCCATTCAGCCTCATCCTCTGGGATCTCAAACTGCTGCTCACAGGAATATATGTGGGGATGGGGGGCTGTGTCCAGGTCGTGTGCCGCGGCAGACCAGCATGGATGCCTTTCTGCAGTGTCACAGCCTCCCAGATTTTTGGTGGATATTTGTGTATTTAAAAAGGCATTTTAGCCAGAAGTATCATAATCATATCTTAACAGACTCCCATACCTTTACACACTTTACACAAAACAATTTAAATAACAATGAAAAAGGTAAAACTGATAACAACAATATACACAATCTTGTTGTTATTATTATTATTATTAATATTTAAACATTTCAAGTATTATACAACTTTTACTAAAGACATGATGCTGTGATTTTTAGCACAGAGAAACCGCAAGCTAACCAATCAGCTAAAGCCTAACATGCAAATAAACCTAATCCACAAACAACAACAAAACAACATAAATAAATACCAAATTAATAACAGTAAATAGCTTCATTTACATGAACAGCCCTCATAGCCCAGCACCCGCTGTAACGCCAGCCGACGGCCCATGACGTCACTTCCGCTGTCAGTGCAACATTCACTGCGCTGGTTGGTTCGCTGACATTGATATTCTGGGTTAACGCTGCTGTGTTAAACTCCTCTAAAGTAATGAAGCAGCAGCGCGTGTTGTCATCTTGTGCTTTATCGCTTCTTTCTTTTTCCCCTCCACGCTTTGGATAAAAAAGCGTCCGCTAAATTACCAAACGTAAATGTTACAGATTCACAAACCAAAAACTAACTAACTAACTAACTAATTAAAAACTAACTCCCCGCCCGAAAGGTGGAATTGAACCACTCTGCCGCTAAGCAGCTACAGGTTTGAAGCCTGCACCCCGGACCACCGAGGCTCATCCGGGCACTTACTACGGTCTCAAATTTCACAATATAAAGGTCTGTACTCCAACATACGTTTCATCTATGGTGAGTAAGGTGAAGTATTTGTGAACCTGTACCTGCCTGCAACGTCTCACATTCATGCATCTACCAAACAGTGTTTTAAGTCGAGAATATGGGGTTTGTAGGAACAGGAATATGTGAAAGTACTGAAATAAAACACAGGTAGCGTCATATGCAAATTATAGTCTGGCCATTGGTTTAAACGTGGGCGGCGTTTTACCCTCTCTGTTGCATTTTGTAATTCAAATTGTTTTCTAAATCAGAGCAATGTTTTAAAAACATTGAATACAACATTATTCCCAGTGAATAAAACTATATAAAGCATGCTTATAAATGCTAATGTGCTTCGTTTTATCTTAGCAATAAGAAGGTATTGTCATAAGTTACACATGCATGTGACAGACAGTGTCTGTCTATCGTAGAAAAGTTTTTATTAAATAAATGTGTGGCTGAGAGACTCAGTTTAAATCATACATTAATGTATATGCGTTTTGATATATTATGCATTTATTTTGTCTGTTTTAATGCGTTTTACGCGTTTATTCATTTGACCATCTTTTACATTGTGTCGTTGTGATACGTTTGTATTAACTGTATATGAGACGTGACAATACGCGTCATGCCTTGTCACGTGACATATTATTTCTTGAGCAATGTGTTTTTTTTATCAAAATTATATATTTTTATTTTCAAGAAGAATTCAACAACACAAACATTGACCATCTTTTAAAGTAACTTTATTTGCCAGTAAATAAATAATGCAACTTAAACTCAAGGGAAATGTATAAGATAGCAGTACACATGGTTCAATCTGAGTGCCTGAGCTGCACTTGTCTTCACTAGACAGTGGAAAACCTCAAACATTATTCTTGAAGCTGTCGCTCCAGGCAAAAATCTTGAAAGCAGACTTACTTGTCACAAAAGTCACATTACCGGCCATTCAATTGTGTGTTTTTCCATTGTAATCGAAGGATCAATGTAATAATGTTAATTCTGGAAAATTATAGACTGATGGTGAATTTTTTACTCCCGTCTCATACAAATAGTTATAATTGTCAGATTCACCCTATAAATATAAATACTGATCACAAATGTAGTTGCAACTTATCTTGCTAAAGTAATGACAATTCTAAATGAAGTAAATTAGTTATTTTTAAGACACAAAATTTTAGAAACAATTGTGCTGACACAAAGTTTGGATAAAGTAGTAGTTTGGCAATAAAACTGATGTAACCAAGAGGACAGAAAAGGGGGAAAAGTGAAAACAGATACAGAGAAAACACTCATGTTTGTTATATGATAATGGAGTGTTAGGAATTCACAAGACACATTATTACAGTACTAGGAGTGATACAGTATTAGAGTTATGCAAATCTGTTTTATCTGTGATTTATAATAAATATTTAAAACAACTTGCATTTCACTGCTTGAAAGGTATTTGAAAAAACAGCACAGCCAAATTATGAACCCCAACACATCAATGGGACAGTTTTAGTGCGATACAATATAAACAACAAAATAATGTGTTTATATGCGTATGCATTCAGTTTATTGGAGAAAACTGCATTAACATATTTAAAAATCGTCTTTGATATACTATCCCGATCACTTATTGCATCATATCACTGAATATTGTGCACACAGACTCCAGGTACTGAAATTTATGTGCATCACAGAATACACATTAGAAATTTTGTTGAACAAAAAATGTATAATTCATAATTTCACACAGCTTTTCCTGTTAAAGGTCATTCTCACAAATTATTCAGTTTCATCCCCTTTCACTTCAATGAACTGTAACTTCAGTTTTTGAGACTACATTGCATATGACATCATTCAAAAAAACAAACTCAAACTGGCTCCTGAAAACCACAAGCGCACACAAATATCCATTGTGATTGTGATTGATCTAAAAATCATAGTGCTTGTCCTATTGAAATTATAATTACCTACAGAAATTGATACAGGAAAACATGATTTTGAAACATGACACTGATTTTAAATTTCAAAAATGAAAATGCATAAAAGTAACAGGATTTTGGCAGCACCCTGTGTAAAGGCTTCTAAGCGTGCGCACACACAAACACACTCCAACACATGCAGACACACACACGCACACAAACATATGCACACTACAAGCACACACACACGCACTACACCCACACAAACATGCTTAAGTTATAAATAAATAGTGGACAATCAAATAACACAATGTTCTCAAATACTGTTGTTCATGTGGATTTCATAAAGGACGTTTCAGCACTACAAACAATGGGAATCTTTTGACTTCTTTCGAGTTACCCATCGTGAAATCGACCAGGAGGGATATAAGCCAGTTAACTGCATAAACAAACAGCAGCAGAAATTGCCTTGGTGGAGATGGATAGCTGTGCTGCAAACATATTTAAATATCAGTGGTGCATATTTTATATTTTAAGAGAGTTGTGATGAAACATTTTATCTGTATTTAATTTGAGAGTTTGCAGTTTGATATGAATATACAATCAAACCCACAGCATCAACATATTTTATTACACATTATAAACTGTGATATATAGTGTGTAACAAACTGGTTCAAGTTAAGCAATATCCACCATTATCCAAGTCTGATAATGCCATTGGTAACTCTCATTTATATCAAACCCACTGACCATAGGCTGCAATATTTTAAATATGCCTGAAAGAAACAATACGTTATTAATCTTTGTGATATATCTGAAATGCTACACCTAGTTATAATAAACCATTGATCCATGTTTACTGAATAACTGCACATGCCTTCGTTCAAATGGGTGAGACGCTAGCTAGTGAGACATTTCAGAACAAAGCAATGAGTAAAAAAATTCATACCGGGTTGCACCAAACTGTTTACGATTGCCTTCTGCATTAAACATGAATTAATAGATTCCAAAATGGCAAAGAATTTCAAAAAGAGAAAATGTTATTATATCACCCATGTTATTTTTAGATCAGCACTCGTTTGCTTTGGCAATATGTGATTAGTAACGGCCACAACCACATACTCTTAAAATAACTCTCCCATCCTACTTTACCTGAGGTTGGAGCAATGCCTGTCTTACTCAGACTCTGTAACTCTGAGTAAGCTCAACCGCAATAGGCTGAACAGAACAGAATATATTAGATTCGTCTCAAAAACTCAGGGGCCATAAACAAACGTTTTGTATGGTGGGGTCTACTCTGCTTCAGGACCCTACAATAAACACACGAAACATTAGGGGGTCTTAATATAGGGAAGGCCCCAATTGCAGAGCCCCAGTTAATATTACAGGCTAATAAACAACCACCTGAAAAACAACCCTGGAATAAATCAGTCAGTTGCAACCCAAGAGTGATAACGTAAAATGCTGCCCATCTCTGTCTGCCTCTAGACGAAAGTAAACAAAAGTCAACTGAATATTACACTGACCATCTTGGCTTTGTGTGGACTGGTAATGCACTAAACAAACACCTGGGAAAACATTTCAGCAACCACTAAATGACCCTGATTTCTGGAAGCTTTCTTTGTTTGGATGCCAGGATTTAGTGCAGTAAACTCTCTGCTTTTCATACTTTTAGCATCGCTAAAACTTACAACTGGACAAACTTGTGAACTAAACTGTGATTGAGTCTTCTTGTAGCTTAGAATCGGTTTAGAAGTGTATGCCTGGTAGCCAGCATTGGATTACTCAACCACGAGTGTCTAGAGCTCATCACTTTGATGAAATAAAAAATTCAAACCCAAAGATGAGAAAAAATACATAAGCCATGCTGACGTATAATGGCAGAGGTGGTGAAAAGTGCTAATTGTGGTCCTACATCCCAGGCCATGCTGCTCGTTGACTCCCCAGGTGTCGGTGTGACGGCCAGGTAGCAGGTAGCAGGTGTGATGGCTCCCGCCGGGCTGTGTGCTGGGGACGGGCAGATGGGGTAAAGGGAAAAAAAACACTCTAGCACAGCACACACAAACAAGTCCTCAGATGAAGGTGACATTCCCACTGACCGCATGCTGCTGGAGACGCACACAAATAAAGGCCGACGCCCACCATGCACACTGACTATCAATGGCAAAAATATAATCCTTTCAGTCTTTTTTCCTATTTTTTTAAAATCTCCTATCCTCATCCTCTGGGTCTTCACTGTAAGGTAAGGCAGGGATTTATTTATTTTTTTAATAATTAACTTTTCCGATGTGTGACAGTCAAGCTCATCACTAGGCAGGAAGACCAGCAGACCAAGCAGTATCTTCAACACATCTCCATCCCTCCCCTGCTGCTGGTTCTCCAAAGGTAGATCATTACCGGAACGATGGCGGATCATCTCCGGAATGGTTTCCCTGCTACGCCATGTAGATGAAGGTGTTAATGTCCGTCTCGTCTCTCTTGATGTACTTGTGCTCGATGAGCCACTCAATCTGTTCTTTGATCATCTTCTTCTGAGGAAGGAACATGTTCTTCAGGATCTCCACCAACTCAGTCTGCAGCTGGGCGTTTGTGATCTTCTTACGCATCTTCATGATTTGAATGATGGCCTCCTGAAGAACATCGCATTGTCAGGTGAGAAGACAGGCAGAACATCAGCAGCAACGATTACTCAGAGTTTTTTTTCATACCTGTGTTCTTAATATTCTAAGCTGGACGATGCCTTCGTTCTCCTCTTCTCTCATTCGCTCGGTCGTCAGCTGCAGACGACCAATCAGGTTTATTTTCCCCCTCTTCTGCGCCTTGGAGTTTTTTCTGATGAAAAATAAAAAACTGACATCTAACAGCAGTCAAAGTAAATAAAAGTTTCTCAATTGAGAAAAGACAAGAGAGGAAATGTTCTTACATAAGGGAGAATTCCTGGTTTACGAAAAACAAAGTACTGTCTGTGAAGTCTTTGGGAGAGCTCACTTGAGCTTCATATAACAGCACCTGGCGCTTGAGCTTTGGGAAGGCAACGAGAGACTACAGAGAAGAGATGGAGAATAATTCAGCTCTTCAGCAATCCACAGTTCTTACAGACTTAGGCCATCTCAGTTCCTCTATAATGTCTATAATGAAAGTAAAACCAGCTCTCTCTGGTCCATCTGTTGTAGGCCTCATTGTTCATACAATAATCTGACTAGACTGTAACAGTTTACAGCAAACAACATTTGGAAATCTCTATTCATAATTCTTACTGGCACACTACATTATTGACCATCTTATTAAAAAGATGCAACATAAGTGCCAGGCCATGATCTTACCCAGAGAGTTCGCCTGAGTTCGGCATCAGGCAGCTCAGTGGCAAGTTTCAGATTCTCAAAGCTGATCTTCTCTCTTGGTCTTTGGTTCCAGGCAAAAAGTACAGCCAACTGAAAGGTTGTGACTTCAAGGTCATACTGCCCAACTTCATTCTTGAACGTGATCTACCAGAAAACAGTGTAACCAATGATCTACCTCCAATCATTGAGCTTCAGAATTAACAACTAACCAAACACATGTAAAAAAAAAAACAGATGAACATACAATTCCATTGGACATGAGGTGGTGCCAGTGGAGTTTGCGCCCGCTGTGATTCTTCTTGTAGAAGTCTTCCACCTCAGGGATGAGGTCTTCCAGCTCAGTGGGCAGAGACACGAAGACCTTCTCTGAGCTACGTGACCACGCTCCAGCATTCAAGATCTTTATGTTCACAGAGTCCGCTGGATCACAGGCAAAGACGAACATTAGAAACAATCCTCTATACAAATCACATTCATTGAGAAACATTGACCAGACTGCTTGCAAGTCACCTGGTAAAGCCAGCTTGTTGTGTTTGTGCATCTCCTTGAAAACCTGGTTAAGATCTTCTGACACTTTAATGTCCTGGAACATTCTAGCCAGTTTGTTCACATAGTCAGCCGGCATGCCAACTTCCTGAAGCAAGACAGATAAATAGAAGTAAACTTAGCATTATAAGGTACAAAAAAACCCACAAACAGCACTGAAGTTACTCTCTTGGTTTTGCTCGTACCCTGAGCCACTCCACCATGTTTTCTTCAATCTCACTGTCTGCAGAGATGTCCAGGATCAGACGCCTGGTCAGGTGAGCTTTGTGGTATCTCATGAACACATCTTTATTCTGGACATATTTTAGCACAAGCAGCTACAGAAAGAGAAAAATCCTGGATTTAGTGGACATGTTCTATTAATCAGATACTTCTGAGGAACTTCTGAGGAAAAACATCTCAGAAGACACTTTTTTAGTGCCTCACCACTTCTTTCAGCTTTAGCTCGATCTCCTCTGAGGTCAGTTTTTTGCTGAGAGGTGTTTTTCTTAGCAGCATGTCACAGTAGTTGGCTAGCAGCTCTGGACACTTTGATTCTGGTTGTGTTTTGAGGCCCACCCTGTATGCGGATATATTTAAAAACAATGAACAGAATGCACAAGTTATTTATAGAAGAATTGACAAACTCTGATCCATATGGTGAAAGTTAATGGTGACCATAGCTGTAAAAAACTGCCATCACTCACCCCTTCTGTTTCATTGGCAGCTCCAACTTAAATATCGTGGCATCATTCACAACTGCTTTGTAGGCCTTGAAGTAACAAAATTGTTAATTTTTTTGGTCAAACAACAGGCATACAGAACATAACTAACATTTTATTAATTCATCCAAAGCCCAATAACTGTAACTCATTGTAGCATTCTGAAGTGAAACCAAAAGCATTTAGAATGGCCTCATGGATTTCATGTGACATCAGCAGATGTTCGGTGACCATCTGGCGTGTGATCTGCTTCAATGAATTTAAAATGGATGGGTGAAGCACTCACTTTATCTCTGGCCGTCAGGAACCGTGGATCGTCCTGGAAGGCCTCCTTCACTAATTTACTAAAGCGATTGAACAGCGTCAGAAGCTGCTCCACATACTTCTCAGAGTCCTGAGGAGAACCATCCAGAACTTCAACACCAGTTCAGCATGCAGGCCTAATGGTTTAAGGGTCATGGATCCATGATCCAGGAACTTTGTGAATGTGACTTACAGTTGTGATGGTCTCGGCAGCAGCCACCATGTCCGCCAGTCCTGCACTGATAATGTGCTCCTCCAGGTCTTTCAACATGGGTTCAATCCCATTAGGGACTTTGTCCATGAGCGAGAACATGAGGTGCAATTCTGTGGTGAAGCACCAACAGGTATACATCTCATCACACACTTACAGGTTCTATAGTAATATACTACTATAGGGTCTATATAAGTATATATAGTTAATTTGCTATATATAATTATATTGAAACTACAGTTACTATTTACTACTACTTATTTTAATTAATGGTCTTGGCTAGTCCACCTACACCTGGTACTAACAACTGCATTAAACTAAACAAATAATTAACCTACTTACCTAACCTAGTACTGACCCAAACAAATATTTTGTAATCCGAACTCACTGTCTGTCTCGTTCCGTTTGATCATTCCTGGACATTCTGCCAAGATGGTTTCTTTAAACGATGTCACCAGTGCATTTACACAACATTCCATAAGCTGGGAAAAACAAAGCAATTATTTACTCAAGCACATTCATTCAATAGACAACAATGAACTATTTAAAATTTTCGTTATCATTTATCAGTTATCATTACAAATGTGTATTAAACATGACTACATTATGCAACACTGTAATTTATCATTCCAGACATTGTCCTAATTCACACACTGTTAAAGTTCATTCATATACTCACTGCTTGTACAGAATTACATTCACGTCGAGTCTCCAAATACCGTAGTGCACGTTTCTCCTCTTCCCTTAACTTAGCGTCTGCCTGTTTACAGACACACGCAAATCCATAAAGCATAAGTGCACAGCCAAGCCAAGGTCAGGTATATCTGGTTTAAAAATTGTATTTAACCATAATGAGTAAAGATCTGAGTAACATCTGGCATGGCATACGTATTTCATGTAGTTTTGTACTCCATTCTGTTGCAGGTACGATGGTGCCTGGGTTCTGTAGAACCTCTCAGTGGAGTCTAGGTAGGCTTTCTCAAAGTTATCCCTGTAGATCTGGAGTTTATCATCAGGATTGGAGCACAGGTTCACTGGAGGAGGGATTACACATGTTAGTCATGTTACTAACTGATATGACCTTTCCATTGCGGTCTCACCATAAGACTCTCTGACACCGATGACCAACTGAGAGTCAAACGCCTCTCCCAGCCTTTCAGCGTGGACCAACTTCATCGCACTATCTTGCAGTCTGTTTTTGATGTTGGAGAAGATGGATTCATTCCAAGTGTCCAACATCAGCTGAAGGGAGACCGCATGCAGAACAGTTGTGAAAGACTCTCATTGACCAACAAAGGTGTACAGGAACCTTTTTTTGCTCGGTTCTGCTCACCTTCCTAACAATGCTATCCTCCACATTGGACTTCTTGTTGCTGCCCTGCTTGCCCATCAGGGTGATCTCCAGCTGGCAGAACGGCTTGGGTAGAATGTCACACTGCGTGAAGAACTTCCTCCACTCTACGATGTAAGCCTTGAGGAGCGCCGTGTCATCCTGATGACTCAGCACTCTCTAAACACCATTGGATTAGACCAACAATGAAGAATAAGGAACCACCAACAGGTTTAAGTTATAATATACAGTCATTGGCTCATTAACAGTTGCAACATATAGGAATATGGACACAAGATTGGGATGGAATACTTCCATAATGATTATTTTATTACATAATGCATTTAATTATCAGAATAATTGGTCTGTAAAATGGCCGGATATCACTTCAGTGCTCCGACCCATCTGTGCGGTGGTCATTGAGAAATATTAGCAGTACAACTGACCAATCAGCATTAAATATTCTAAAGAGCTGTGCAGTAATTGGCTTAAAATCTTACCGCTTGGGCTTGCTTAATAAAATCTAAGATGTCCTCTTTGAGGGCCTGATGGATCTTTGCTGGGCCTTTGTCATCCCATAGACAGACTGCATGAACATCTCTGTCGCAATAAAGAAAGAACAGAAAGAGGAATTGAACACTAGATTATGTTTAAGGTACACAGTGTAAGAAGACTTGAAGGGCCTTACGAGAAAAGATCGAACCACTGCTGCTTAGTTACAGATTCTTGGCGAAGCAACTTAAGGACAATGGGGCGCATGAGATCCCACTTGTCCTCAAACTGGAGGGACCCCTTGTTCTAAAATAAAGTACAGGCAGAAGGTTACAGTCTGTTGAAAAGCAAGTGTATGTCTACATTCACATGCAACCCAAACAACTAGATACCGTAGTGACCTTGACCACATTTTAATCCCATTTTTCTTTTCTTATACAACTAATACTCCTTAAAGTACCAGTAAAGTAGTTCACTTTTAACAAATAACAAATATGCTTTGGTTCGGCATAATTTTCTGGCACAAACTAATTTAGTTCAGGAGTTACCCGTTTACAGCAGTCATGTCTGCTTGAGGATGTATTATTTTGTGGTATAGATTGAAAATGCATGTGTCTAGAGCAAAAGCCAAACGTTGTACCTATAAGCAGCCTGCAGGTTATAGCATATGTGCAAAACTGCAGTAAACGTTGTTAGCTGGTTGTGTCTTAAAACCTAGTACGATACTTACATAGATAGCCTTACTGTGCATCAACAGACCCATTCTACAACACCCATTCTGTTGTCTAGATCAATAGATTTGCCGTTCAGTAGATATAAGGATACCACCATCATTTTAAAAGCATTACAACAAGCAGTCCTACTACAATACAAGTGTATGTGTCTGATGTTCTATTAGTATTGGCTTGATCAACTACATATTTTTACATAACGTCTGAAAATACCTCCATCTAGAAACATGACATACAATGTTATGGCAGGAAAAGCTTAGTACGTACGAGTCCAAGTGTCAAACACACATCACATCATTAAATTACAGTTATTACAATCAGGGTCATTTAAACATTGGCCAAGCTAGCAACATGGGTGCTAACTGTCAACATTATCAGCCCCCTTTATGACATTTTCTCATAAACAACATAATACTGAGGTTCAACGTCAAGTGGAGTAAATAATGATTTAAACTGATCTACATGCAATTCGGCATTATTGTGATTTTGGGCTTTATCCGGATCTGCTAGCACACAGCATGCTAGCTAAAGACAGCCAACAACACAGTCTAATAAACTCAATGGACAAGCACGGAACAGTCCAATAAAGCCACTAAATCTCATGGGTGAAACATAATCTCTTGGGTCCCTTAGTGGTGTACAAGGACTTTTGACTGTTTAATGACAATTTGCAGGCTAAGATCTTTAGCGTCTCTTACCTTTAACAAATTAGACATCGCCGTGTTTCCTTAACTTATGGGTCCCGATCTCGCGAGATTTGGGTATGAGCTCGCAATGTGAGGGTTAGGTCATGCTGTGGATGTGTAAGTGTTGTGGGACTGTCATCCCCACAATGGGTCGATTTGGTGTAAGCATCGTTATAATTTATGAGATGCAGCGTCGGGTTTTGCTTTTACATTCATTGGTCAGGTTCATGACTAAACATAGGCAGAGAGTTGGGAGATCCTTACAGGGGTCTATCACATGACACGTGTGACTGTTTATGCGTGTTTATGTGCACTACGTAGACGTGTTTGCAGGACTTCAATTTTTGTTTGTTATTCTGGCAGTGATTTTTATTACATGTAGTTCTGCGTTTTTCTGTGTCGTTCTATGTAGCACCTTAATCCTGGAGAAACGTTTCGTTTCGGTATGTAACTGTGTGGCTGAAATGAATAACTAAACAATAAATAAACTCCACTTGACTTGACCTATAGTTGTGGAGTTGTCTTACTAGTTACTAGTACTAGTACTATTGATATTTATTTATAGGGTGTAACTTACGAAACCAGATTTAAGTATTTGAGTTCATATTGAAAAACTTGACTTGATTGCAAATGTTGTGTCTTTGCAAATCTAAACATAGCTGAGACATTGCAGTACATTAGAGAAACACGACATCAACAGACATTTAGTTAAAAATTGTATAGTAATTGTGTTTAGCATTGTTTCTGTACATATATTAAATACATTCAATTCAATTACTAAAAGTAGTCTTACATTTTAAAATGAGTATAAAAAATATGATTACAAATTATTAAAATATTACTTTTCCAGTCAAACACCAGTCAAAAGCTCTCTTAATAATCATGTCACACAAAATATACATGGGTAAACATGGTTCTTCTTTGTTTTTGTTTGTTTTTTTGGTCTTTAGTCTGTGGTGTGTCCTTGGTCCATTTTACGGCGCCGACGGAAAAATCCACACTGAGAAGAGATCAAAAAGTTACAAAGACATGTTTATCATTCCATAACGTTCTGTTTAACATGCTATTTTCCAAGTACTCAAAAAAGTGCAAACAATGGTACATGGTACATAGTATGCAGTAAGTTAGAGTTAGTGTCAGACAGGAAGGGTTAACTGTACCTTTACAAGAATGATAATGATGATAATAAGGAGCAAAAGTCCACCTATGGAGCCTCCTATGATGGCTTTTACAGGATATATCACTGCCAGTTTTGTAATGATCACCTCCACCTGAATTGCGTGAATGATTATCCGTATGTACAGTTATAAAATAATGTTTGTCTGATTAAAATAAGATTTCCACTCACTGGAACTGTCCTCAAATGATTTTTTGAGGTGTAGATGGCCTCATTAAAGCTGTATTTTGCTACGGCGGTGATCTTGTCAGATTTTTCCTATTCATTTTGAAAAGAACATTGAAGTTTGTTATATAAAGAAGTTACATTGTTTTGTGGGCATAATGATCATTTATTATGTTAAGAGATTACAGTACCTTAACGTCATGTATTAGGACAGTGGTATTAATGATGATTTTCTGCAGCTCTTTCATGGTACAATTGATAGAATACAATGTCTGAAGGAACAAACATTTTTTTAATTAAGTGTCTCTTAAAATTTCCACTCGAGAAAATATCATTATTTTATTAGAATGTCTTTGGGAACCTAATTTTTTCAGGTTCCACATATTTTTGTCAGCCCTGGAACACCATCAGCTGACAGCCAATCAGATTTAAGATTATTATTAAGTATTATGCTAATATGCTAATTTTAGCATTGTGGGCTTTTACATAGGTTCTTATTTACCTATTATTGCCCTATAGTAGTTGGTTATGGTTGTTGTTAATGTCAGAGATTGGATTGGAGCCTAATTGTTTTGGCAATGTCTTTGACAATTTCTTTATTGTTGTTCCAGGGCCGGCAGCAGATGTAGACTCAGAAACATATAGCAAATCTTACCTCTACCCTTTTAAATTTGTTCATAGCACATTCCTAATGCAAAAAGATGAATACATATTAGATTGAAAACTATCATTCATTATTGTAACAATGCACAATAAACTTTCCATGTGAGATACCTTTGGTGTGACATTGTTTATGGTCATGTCTGTGTTGAAAGCCTCCTTTGTTATAGTTACAGCTACATCAATTGTAGCACCGTACTTGTTTTCACCTACAAACTAAAAGTAAAACACAATGAAAATACCATTAAATGCTATTTTATTATTGGACTGATCTATAATACAAATAAAAGGAACAATGTGGTTTACATTCAAACTCAGCTTGCGTTGTTAATTTTAATAGCGAACTAGATTCAAACCTTGACATTGTGCTGATCATTTTTCTATGATTTACATTTTACATAAAATCTTGTGCTTAGATACACAACCTTCGTCAGGGAAGAGAATTGTACCAGGCCCTGTAATGAGGATGGCCCTTTAAATCAATGTATGGAGGCTATGGGCCACTTTTGTAATTTTGTTTTAATCCCCTAAACTTAAGCTATAGCCTGTATATCTGTATAAAAAATAACCCTAAGAGTTATAGGAACATTCCTAATCAAACACGATGTGAAAATCAGATTATTTTACAATTAACACAAATTGCAAGTATATTAACATTTGGGGCTTGACAGTCTTGACAATAACAGGAGTGATTTTTTTCCTCAGTGTTCAGGTTTGCATGCTTTACCTCAAATATAAACTGCATCTGTGACGTGTGACGCTTTCCTCCTTCTATATGAAATCTTTGTGGAGAGGCTTTGCTGTTGCAGTAAAAGACAATATTATTATATTGAAAATTAGCTAATTAGCAAATTAGCTTTAATATTACAAAATAAAGACATTTAGTTCTGACAACAATTTCTTTGTTGTTTGTTCACTTACCCAGTTAGCTGAATCGGCAGGGAATACATCACATCAAATGTAAATATTTTAGAGTCCAGATCTTGGGATCCTCCATTTTTACTAAAAGAAAAGTTGGACACGTTTTAGGGAACATGACGTGTAAACGTTAGAAGCTGTTTGTATTACAGATGTGAGATAAGAACCATCTTAAACCTTGTTAGATTTGCAATAATCTCAGACTTCGTCAGATGGTGCAGCTCGGATTTTGTGTCATTAAGTTGCCAAGAGATGCTGATGCTAGTCTAGCAGATAAGAATATAAATAATATATAAATATTATAAATAATCAATGGTCAGCAGAAAGTAGCAAATTAAAGCCGTTGATTTTAAGTTCTGATTCATATTCTGATTCAGATTCTGATTCAGATTCTAATTCAGATTCATACCTTTTCACCTTTTTTGAAAACAGGTTCAGGGTAAAGAGGAAGACATTGTATGTGACTGTCATTTTTTACAGGACAGTGACCTTCAGTTTTCTAAAGGAAACAAAAACCAGATTGTCAGGCATTAGAGTCAATTACATCATTGGTTTTGAATTTGTCTTTTGAACATGGGATCAAGCTGTCCATACCTTCAGACTGAGGATGTTGGGATAGATCAGAGTTAGAGTCGTCATATACGATGGATCTTCTGTGTTTGTAAGGTTAAAATTTATACTCAAGCTTTGAGTTTCTCCAATTATGATCATGTTTTCACTACAACAGAAATTTCCAGAGACACATAAATATGTAAACTATATTTGTATGTTTTCGTAACAAAATGTTTTTTTCTGAAATGAAATTTTATTAACATACCTTATCTTTGAATCTGATAGTGTCATTTCTGGGCTACATTCTTTAGTCTTGCACTCATTTTCAAATACAAGCTATGAAATAAAATAAATATTGTAGTTATTTAATTTTGTGATATTTTGTGAAACAGTGCTTGTGAAATTGAATGTAATGAAAATAAATAGTAATTTTTGTATGCATTACCTCCTTTATAGCCTCTGCGGGAGTAAATGAATCCAGAATTCTAATAGGGGTGTCATTGGAGTTCAGGGCCAATGAGAAATTCAACTTAATTTTGATAGGTGAAAAACAGTCATAACATCCCTAAAGAGGAAGGCGGAGTTAATCTTAGGATCATAGCATCGCTGTGTGCAGGATTGTGCTAGAAAAAAGATCTCAAACATACCAAATACTCTAAAATGTAAGGAGAAAGGAGGCACTCTGTGTCTGGTTTTAAGACGATAGTGGATTTGATCAGAGAGCTGCCATTATAACTGAGGCGCTTTTTGTTGACACCAACATCCAACTCGAATTGGTAATTAATAGGAAGCGTTTCCGCTAAAACAAATTAAGTTAAATGTTAAAAAAACACATTTTTAGATTAAAAATATTCACTAAACAGAAAACTTACTGTGAAGTTTTCCTTTTTTGGTTTCAAAGCAAACAGAGATGGTGATGGTTTCCTTGTTTGGTGTTTTATGCTTTTGCCATGATAAAGGAATGACTTCACTTGGACTAGTTGTTATACCAGGTTTAATGATGATGACAGGAGTGGTCCTAATAAAAATATAAAGCAACAATTGACAGAAAGTTTCCCTATTTCACATGTAACTGCAGAATGCAATAAATAATAAAAACAATTGTGTAAGACTGTGGTTTATTTTACTCACTCAAAAACCGTCACCACCCCTCGACTTCCAACAGCAATGAAAGACTTTTTTTGTACTGTATTAGTTATGGAACTTACTGACTGACCGAAATGTACAAGTTTCATTTGAAAATCTGATGGAGATATTTTCTGAGGAGAAAACAGCAGATGTGTATTAAAAGTTTTGAAATAAAGTTATTCATTTTATTCTTTTAATTTATTTATTTTATGAAGCTCTTAATTGTGCTATTAAAACATTAATATGCATAACAGAGTTCAGAAATGATAGAAAGTCAGTATCCATATTGATCAATGCATAGTGAATGTTATTTTGTTGCATATATAGCTTACATACAAGTTGACATTTAACCATTCAACTTTAAAAAAAAAAATACATATTTTATTTTATGTAGCAATTGTTTTATAAAATCAATCTTCCTTTATATTATAGTATATTACATTATAGGGCAGCCTCTTGTCTTTGATCCAAGGCTCTTACACATTTAAAAGGAATTGAAATTGCTTGTGACATTTTTTATTGTAATCCACCAAAGCATATTGAATCTCTACATGATTACTTATGTATTCAAAACTTTAACTTACTTGTGAACGCTTGAGACCATCTTCAAAGCCATTGTAAATGTAAATACTCCCGGATCCGTCTGATTCAAGAGGAGCCCCCACCGCTACGTCATTGTGCCTGTTGCCATCGATGTCTCCAATAGAAGCGATTGCGGCACCGAACCTGGCGAAGGTTTGTCCTGCGTCGCCTTGCAGCTCCATGTACACGCTGTCAAATCTGTCCTGCTGTCCGAAAAGACGTTTTGTTATTGCCTTACACGTGTCGTTGAAGACTGATGTAGCGTGTCTGATCTTACCTTATTCAGTTTATACACTAGTACTTTGCCTTCCTCCCCGTCTTGGTGGAAATGTGGCGCTCCAACTATCAGATGATCCGTGTATCCATCCCTGCCAATGTCCAGCGCACAGATAACTGATCCGTAGTACGATCCAACCTACGACAACATTATTATCATAATAAGTTGGAAGTTACAATAACAATAAGTTATAATAACATATAACAGCTACATATAAGCCTTGATTTAAAAAGCGCTTACTATAAATATGCTTTAAACTTAAGCTTAGCTTAAACAAATGTTGCGGTGGGTTAATATAAATGATATAGTAAGTTACAAATAGTTCGTACCTGTTCTCCCTGGAGAACATACTTCTCAGCTCCGTCAAATATAAACACCCCACCGGTCAAGTTATACCGCGGAGCCCCAGATAAATAGAGAGTTTTAGTGCGTAAACGAGCAGAGGCAACACTGTAACCTGTAACAGAGTTTAAGCTCAACAACACTGTAACCTGTAACAGAGTTTAAGCTCAACAACACTGTGACCTGTAACAGAGTTTAAGCTCAACAACACTGTGACCTGTAACAGAGTTTAAGCTCAACAACACTGTGACCTGTAACAGAGTTTA
>JBAJNP010001500.1:0-54143 GCA_036877545.1 Yasuhikotakia modesta
GCATGTGACGTGTAGGTGTATGATGAGAATAACAAGGCACACGGTGACTCAACCCCAGTCAGAAATCTGATTATGAGACACAGTATTCCATTAGATACACAGAGCCTCACATGCTTGTCATTCTCATCACATTCTCTATTCAGTTCCAGAGCTACTGATTCAGATTTCATCTAGATAACCCCCACCCCACCCCCCTTTAATTCAGGCTGTCATCAGCAGGGTATCCTGGAAACATTGTCGCTTTGAAACTGAGGCTGGAGTGAAGTGTGTGCGTATTTGTACTTCGCTATTTCCGTTACGCTAAAACTGCACTCACAGGGGTCTCTACACAGGGGGCTGGGAAAGGTATTTAAATGTATACATCTGATTAGTGTGAAAGTTTATTTACTGGGCAAGTTCTTCATCGGTGGTCATTATGTTATTTCTTAGCATAATTTGCTGGTTTTGCACTATTGCCATGACAACCGTGTCACTGTTGACAACAGACATTTTAGAAGACGAAGCACCTCTATTAACAGCTAGACCAAAACAGCCTCATAAATATGAATAAAGAGGATGTAGCATGGATGTTACATTTCTTACTCATAACATTAAAGGCAATTAGATGCTCATTAAGAACATGAAGAATTCGCATCCTTCCCTGAGATATTCCATTACTGCATAAGAAACATTCTGTTTTAACCTGGATCTGTGATGTGATGCTTCACGCTTTAATCAGATCACTTATGCTAACATGATGACTCGTGATGGAAACTTGCGTCAGACTGCCAGTAAATGACGGAATTAATATTGTAATGTGGAGACTGTGATTGGTCGATTGATGCGAACGTCAGATTTAATTGCGTTTGTAATCTGTGACTATTTATTAATTTGATTTAGAAGCAACTGTGACAAATGTATTTGATTTGTGTGCAAATATCAGTCTGCAGACCAGTAATTGTTATGAGAGTGCCTTCACTCTCATACATCAACACAACCTAGCAACGAGAAACTCCCACTTCACTTCCCCATTTTTCTCATCCATATAAAAGTGACATGAGGTTTTTCCTGGTTAGCCAGTATTTATCTGTAATATAAATAAGGTTTCACCCGGAGAGGTGCAGTCATTCAAGCATGAAAAGTGCTGAGGGAAATCAATTAAATTGGACTGCAGGGGTCAGAGCGTTCAAGGTCCCTGAGCTTTCTGACGCTCACTAAAGAGACGCAGTGTACCGCCAACACACTCGGTCTACTGCGCTGCTGTTTCTAAGACACCATCGTCATACTTTCTTTATATAGTTGCATAGACTGATTCATATGTTAAAAACACAGGCTGTCCACTATTTATTACTAATACATTTCCCTGGAAACAATTTATCAAATAGCAAACATGACAAACGCTTTTGGTCAGCATCTATGGGTTTTTTAAACGCAGGATCTCAGCATGGGATTGTTTTGGTGCTGTATTGGGTCACCACTTTTCCTTCTTGAAAGAAGGAAAGCCAGTTGAGAATAGTTGAGGCTCCTGTAACCCAATTGGTAGAAGGTTGTGCTCGCAACAAATTGATGACAGGTTTTATTCCCAAGAAAAAATACATGATAAACTATAAATAATGATGCGTGTACTTTGACTGCCCTGTAAATTGCTTTGGATAAACGTGTCTGGTAAATGAATTAGTGTAAATGACAATGTTTGGCAAACAAGCTTTGAGAATGAACATCCCAATTAAAACTAGTCTAAACTTGTCTTTTTACCTGGGAAAACAGCATCAATGTTTTACATTTAATATTAGTATTTTCTCATGGACTAGCAAAGTCATCACAAGCCGGAGGCATATTGACCTTTTTAGTCATGTAATTATCAAGACGATGAACAAAACAAGCAGGAGCAGACAATTAATCTGAGAAATTAAAAGCCCTGAAAGATAAGTCACCAGCAGAGACACTTGATCTACTAATGCACAGGCAGAAAGAATGACCTTTGTGCCAAAGATGTGTTTTCATCAGTTTAGTGTTTCCTAGAACACCCACAAATCACAACAAATAGTCACATGGGCATTTCCCTCACTCTCTGTCTGTCTCCATGTCTCTCTCTCAGCTTCTCTCCACCTGGTCATTGGGGTATCTGTTTGTGTTCTCAACATAAATATAGAGAGAGCGATACCAGCCAATCACAAGGCTCAGAATGCGGCATGCCTCGACAGAAAACATAACCAGTCACAAGACTCATATGGGTTAGATGACTAACACAGACTGGTGAAAATAACACCTTGAGACTGAGATAGGCAGAGGTTATAAGGAGGGGAAAAAAGACCAAAGGAAAAATTTGGAGATGTCACAGTCAGAACATGAGACAGGAGAAAGTTACAGTAATGACACTGACACAGTGTGCAGGGGCGTGGCCTAAAGCTGAGGTCACGCCTGGTACGTGTTTCAAAAAGCAGAATGACTGTGAGAATATAAACAAAGGAGATGCAAGAAGACAGTGAACAGAATGTAAAGACAAAAACTGTCACAAGTGATGGTTGTCGTGGCAACACCACACTGTCTGCAAAATATGTTGTTTTTCCCAAACGAACACCCACATGGTTTTTACACAATTTAGGCTTTATTCACCTTGTTAATAATCAGAGATTAATGGAGGCAGAGATTTGCATTAAAGAGAGAAAAGACTTCCAGTTCTTAGACAGCGTCAAGGAACATTTACAATGGATACCCACTCATCATAGAAAGTAAACACTCCACTCCATCAAGTCCATATAGACTCAACAGTACACTCAGATAATGGCTTTACTTTTATTATTTCTGTGTCAGGCTATGAATTTAGCCCATCATTTTGTTTGCTCAGCGAACATTAGGCTGGTGTTAGCAATGACTGTGACAGGCTGTGTAATTGAATGCAAACAAATAAGATATAAGAGAACCACTTTACAATCACTTAAGTAAACAAAAAATGAAATGAGATTTACAGGGGATTTGGTGAGTGTTTGTCTTGACAAACCATTATACAGCACTTCACAGTTCTGCGGGAGCAATTTTGAGGGAGTGGGAGGTGGACATCACATGGGGAACAGAGACAGGAAGCAATGGGACAGTAATATGTTTCTCAGATTGTTTCTCAGATTGCACTGACACAGGACATCTTGTCTTGGTTTTACTGACATCATAAAGCAAATAAGTATTGCTTGTATATGTTGACCAAATAATGTGTATATAACACTATTCGTGCCCCTAAACCTAACAATATTAGATCTTGGACTTAGATTTTAACTCATGATTTTGTCCCTGTATTAAGTTATTTGGACTGTGGATGTCTACACAACAAAGGCCAAATATATATAATTATATCATATATAAATAATTATTAACTTGTCTGCCAACAAGTTATGGATTCAATCAAAACTTTACACTTGTCAGAGACAGACATTACATGTCTGCTAAATGCCTAAATGTGAACATGAATATCATATAAACCCGATCTATCCACACACATATACCGAATTGCATCATACCGTACCCATGTGAATCCTAAGTCACTTCCTTGCCCACTGCGCTCTTTCCTCATGTAATCTGTTTTCAGTCATGTACATCATGTAGGGTGTAACTGGAGTGCATCCAGGGTGTATTTATCCTCTTACCCTATCTGCAGATGGGCACCCCGTCGTACAGGCAGGCAGGGAGCAGAGAGAGAGGGTGGAGAGAGCAGTGTGCTGGGTAAATATTGCTCATATCAAATTAGCCTGTACTGCAGAGGAGTCCAGCTGATGTGATAGAGATTGACTCGTGAGACTTTTTACTCAAACATTCTGCTTGTCTCTCTCTCCCTCTCTCTCTCTCATTCCCACCCACACAGGAGAAGATGTATTCACAGCACAACAGATGAACATGTTCTCCTTTCTGTGCCTAGCTTGCACACACACCGCCTGCTGAACTGACTACAGCAGTGCTGTATTGTTCCCGCAATATTACTTTCAAAGATTCATGTTTACTGCATCCGCCGTCTGTGCCGAAAGGAAATTCAGAAGTGGTCTTGAAGGGAGTTTTCTACAGGACGCAATTCATTTCCATTTATGTCAGAGGAGAAATGGGACTTCAGTCTGGGATTTGTTGGCAAACAGTCAGTGCTAGCAGCTGGTTTGCTGGCCCACACTGCTCCTGCAGCCCTCGGCCAGATCTCCTTATTCTACACACATCTCTGTCACTGAGAGCTCATTAAGAAACAATGAAACTCCCCTCAGATGGGGAGAGTAACTGTTATCATTTATAAGCCTGCAGCCTGCATTAAAGACAAAATGAGAACTTTAATTTAAAAACAAAATCAGCTTATTAAAAAAAAAATAAAAAAGTGTGTGTTATATATATTATATTTTAGACTACATTATATTCAGTATTATATGATCTTGTATACCACAAAATATGATCTTGTGTATCCCAAAACTTACAAATATTTAACAACAAATATCAACAAACCTGATATTGATCATATGTACAAAAATGTAGAACAATAACTACTTTTTGATTTCTTATTTTGCTGCATTGAAATGTTTAAAGGGGTTATTTACACAAAAATGTGATGAAATTGGTTTTTCATCAATTGCTCACACTTATGTCATTCCAAACTTATGTGACATTTTTCCTTTGTTGAACACAAAAGAAGATGTTTTAAGGGGCTATTTTGAGCAGTTTTGTAATAATATAATGGCAGTCAATGAGTGCAATGTTTTTCTGTCTCAGTGACACCTCTGGTCACCAGAGACACCATTAATTGGATTTAGAAAATCTGATCTTGGATCAGATTGTTTCTAACAGGCAGATTTAACGGGATTGGTTTGATCTGGTCTGAGAACAGCAGCTCAGTTCTGGTATCTTCACAGTACAACCCAATATATATTGAACCACTCAAAAGTTACTAAACTGTTGACAGTTAAAGTGTCATTTCTGCATGGCTAGCATCACTGAATTTAACTGACTGCCTTGAATGGGCGATTAGGCTGAGAAAGGAGAAAATTGTTCATTGTATAAATGACATGCTTTTAAGAAAAGAAGTTCCAGTTTTCACAAAACAGTGACCTACTATTTCAGCGTCATTTGTAGAGTGTATCAGAAAGAGTGCTGCTTGCATTCAGCTATAGGCTACTGTACCTTTTCTTTTCTTCCTGCATGAGTAACTGAGAATCAGTCAGTTCAGACTGCAATCTACAGTATCTGGCAACCTTAATACCAAAAATGCATGTTGCATGTTTTTTTCATTTTAATAGTTTGTTTTACCTCAGTTTTAGCTGTTGGCCTCCATTTTACAGTTCTGATATGAATAATCCAATACAACACGATACTAACACATAGCACTCACTCAGTAAGTATAGGCTCTGTAACCTCTTCAGACCAGCCTTCAGTAAATACTGTATGTCTTTTAATGCACTCATGCTTGTCTCAAGAGGAACGTGATAAGATCAGCTAGATGTGGCTCTTGTAATCTCCCATTCAGGGACTTCAGACGCTCCCTCAACACAAGCAGCAGTTACATCCTAAAGCTTAACGTTTCTTCAACGATTGTTTTGGTTTGTGTAGCTTTAAAACATGATGCTCCTTCACACACCATCACAGGAATATTGCCTTGAAAATAAAGATTACAGTTGGGGGACGTAGTGAAGTATTTCACTTTGTGGAAATATTAATGCACCCTTGACAGCTAAAGCCAAATGGATGTGCACTTCAGACCTTCTAGAAAAATACAGTCAAAGTCAGGGATGGGGGAAGGGCGGAGGGATATCAACATTTCATGCAATGGGAAAAACAAGAGTTTTCTTGACAGCTTGAGGACGTGTGTGTGTGCGTGTGTGCGTGCGTGTGTGTGTGTGTGTGTGTGTGTGTGTGTGAGACCAAACTGTCAGAGCTGTCAAAGCTTTCTGAGTAAAAAAGTGGGGAAAATGCAAAGACACACATACATTGTTAAAATAGACTGCGTAACCTGGTACACTGATCATATTAAATGGTAATATTAGGTTAAAGCTAAATTATTAGCATCATATATCAGAATTTATGAGGCATCATATATTCATTGAAAGAATCATTGAACCTGCAGCCCACGGTACTTTATAAAATACCATAGTACATTTGGCAGACACTTTTATTCAAAGGGACTTCTAGTGTTTTCGTGTGTACATGTTTTTATTATATTTGTTTCTGGGAATCTTTGTGCTGCTAACATAATGTTTCTACCAATTCAGCTACAAGATTATTACCATGGTATGTGCTTAGAAACAAAATGACAGTGCTAGTTGCTAGGTACACAACATATTGACATAAATAGTATTATTTGTCAGTATTCAGATAACATTACAGTGTTGTCTTGTTAACCAGCACTATCCAAGCTGCTTATGTAGAGCAGACATCTAGTTTCCTGTCATCAGGACTCAATGTCCAATCAAAATCCGTCCATCACACTTACATAAATTCATTTAGTAGATGCAAAGTGAAAACAATAGACATGGCTTTTTTCTGCTAAATGCTGGAGGTACACTGAGGTAAACAAACATTGTACAACTATTTCTGAGAACTCATACATAATATGACGATTTTACTAAAATAGTGGTGTTATGACAGTATAGGTGGTTTTGATAAGCTGCAATGGTCTCCATTCAAAAATTAAATAACACTAAGTATGACTGTGTCTTAAATAAGACATTGAGAGATGACAGATATTGGGGGCAATTTTAATTTCACTATAAACATGAGGGTAAACAACATCAAGATATTAGAGTGTTTGTCATCCCACACTGCAGCCTTATTTACCAACCTATTTTAAACCAATGCTTCATATTGTCTTAAAGTTAAGGGGTTTAGTCTCAGTGTTTTCACACTAATATCACAAAGGAAGGTTATTTTAAATCTTAAACTGACAAACACAAAAAGAATTTAAATTTTTCATTTTAATTGACCAAGACTGAGGTAAGAACCTGGACAAATATTAGCACACAAATCTTTTGTTGAAAATGGTAAACATCTTTTATAAACGACTTCTCAAACCACATTTCTAAATACTGTATGTGCTTTTTAAAGTCAATATTTAAAGGGCTTCTCTTTCTCATAATTTCAGGACATTATCTGTGAGGGGAGGATATGTTTTCAGTCAATACCAAGACTCTTGTCCTCTCAGTGATGTAATGTCTGGAAACATGGAGCATTGTTGGGCTTTGACCTCAAACACCAGCAATCAATTTGGATCAATTGGCTGTGATTCTGCTTACAAGGAACTGAAATTAAACATCTAACACCTGGAAGCATCAACATCCCTCAGATGCTGTTACCATAGTTTGTATAAAGGCTTTAATTTGAGCGGATGCCTATGAGTTTCTTTTAATTAGCATGAAGAGCATTTCTATTTACATATCAAACAGTCTGGGTATTACACACAGACAGACAGTCAAAAGCAATTATTAGCCGAATTTACACAACACAGTGGAGTGTGAGGAACATCCAGACATCCTGAATTCATGTTTTCAATCTTGTGTGTAAATTACTTTAAAAAACGACAGTTAGTTATTTATTTTGGCCTCGTGTGATGTGTGTTTAAGCTGAAGTCTCTGACCATGCACACAAATTAGGTCCACAGAACAAATAAAAGGCTTTGATTTTCTGCACCCTGTCTGGGCTGTATTTAATAATAGATCTTTGTTTACCTCAAAGAGAACGGCTGGTATCTTTCTGTCTCTGTTATTGTCCATCACTTTTTTGGGCTAACGAACAAATCCAGAATAGTGGAGGAATAAAGATGGTCAATGGCTGACAGTCAATGTTGGGGTGTTTTTGGTGATCCTCCAGACATTGGGGGGGATTTGGAGAGCAGGAAGGTCAACGGGTGAGACACCCTCTGAGACCCTCTGATCATCTGCCCCTGGGCTGAAGTCACACACAGGCAGATGGTTGCACTATGTTTTCAAAGACCATAAAGCATCGAATTGAGCCTGTCTTATGGCAGTATCTGACAATTCCTGACGTGTGATTAAAGTGAGATTTACGAGGATAATACGCAAGCTCCAATTATCTAACAAAATTTCACAATGGTTTATGATTCGTGTCATGAATGAATATGTTTAACTGAGATGTATCAACCTAATTTGATATGTAACACAGACAGTGTTGAATGCTAATCAGATATTTAGCCCAACAGCATAAACAAAGGAGTGCCAAAAATGTATGGAATACCATGGAATGCTTTGGGGCAGCATGTAAATATGATATAATACATAAACATTGTAATAATTCAGCAACCATCTGCTACATTTTAAAGTGTCATGTTACCAACTGATGCTGTAGTGCCATCATAGTGCTGTCACAGCTATTTCTCTTGCTTTTCAGTAACCTTAAACAAAAATGAATTCACTTGTAACAAAAACTGTAATTGTTTATGTAATTATTATTTTGATATATTTTAGCACAAAAGCAAAACAAATATTAAATATTTTATAAATATATATAATTATAAATATTTTATTTCTTTCCTTTTTAATTCTTTTATAAGATTTTACAACGGAAGAATGCTTTTACCTTTATTTCAAGGTTCTCTTAACTGTAAAAAAAATCTGAAACGTTGTGAAAATTGTCCTGTTTATTTATTTATATTCATAAATTAAACAGGACCTGAACAAATGATTTCATTTATTTTTCATTTCCTGGAAAGATTTTATTGGTTCATGAGTTTCATGAAATGATCGTCATGGTGATGAGGCCTCAGCTGGAGGTGGTTACTGCTTCAGAAGAGACAAACACTTTCTTAGAAGCACCTGCTTGGGCTGAGAAATAGCAGGGATGAGACTCTCATCTCATACACAAGCATTAGCTTGATTTTTTACCCTGTATTGGCACAGTTACCATAGAAACAGGGGCACTTACTGTACAGTGTGTGGTGGCTTAAGTAGCACTTGAACAAAAAATCCTCTTTGGAAGATAAACAAGACCATTAAAAAACAATATTCCTGCTTTTCGTCCTCATTAGTATATAAAGTGCATGTTGTAAGGTTATGGAATTAATTGGTGGCGTTGTGCTTAAGTTTTCATCAAACAATACATTGACTTATGGATTGTGCAATAGGCAACAACAAGTCTAAACATTCTGAAAGCTTTTCATCAAGGCCTGGTGGCTTTTAAAAAGATACTTATGCTCTGAAGTTCTCTTTAGCCTTGTGTAAAAGTCAAACAACAACAATGCTTGTGGTTCATTTATGATGCAATGACATCTTCCTGTGAGCCATGTAACATCATCTGCCCACAAACGTTTGGCTAAAAATATGACAGAAAAGCCCAAAGAAAGATCTCGATACACCTGCATTGTATCTCAATCGGAAACGGAGAGGCATGAAGAATGGATATCCTCCTCCACACGCTGCCATGACGCAAACACTCACATTCACACACGGCCATGCGTGTCCTTGACAGCCGCAGAAGGTAGCAGATACAAAATAAGGAAGCACCTCCAAGGCTTTGCGTTTATTCAAGCTCTTTGTGACTCAACCCTTACCCTATGTAAGCACAAGTGTCCTCATATTACATTTTCAACCCTCACACAATCTTATAATAAGGGCCCTCTAGATACATTTCCTTACCAATTATGTTTGTAGAATACCTGACAAAATGTTCCTCTAATGTAAGCTGTCAACAGCAGCTGTTGATTCAGACTGATCCTGTGGGGAATCTGCAACAGGAAGTTGAATATTTTGTATCTTAAAATATGTCAATAATGTTGAATTTCTGAAACAAACATTGTGCATTTTTACTTCAGAGGTAATTATATTAATATAACTCCTTCTATAACACGACTTACACAAAACTGCCAGTTTATGGTCTAATATTTTTGTACTAGTGCAAATTATACATTATAAATCAGATTTATATCAGATTATATCAGATTTATATATTTGGAATACATATTTTTTTTTGAAAACCTATATATAGTTACAAATTTAAGACTGATTGCACCTAAATTGAAATGTTTATATACAGTTCATGAAATGACTGAATTCACTTACATTAATAAAACTTTCAGAAAATGGACCACATATGTTCTTTCATATCTATAAAGATCTGTCAAATATAGTATGTATACCATGACAATTTAAGTTACCTGTGCTCAGCATAATGATAGCCCTAAATGTAAAATTTCTCAATTTATACTGTTTTACATGAGTGACTTTAATTGACATAAGCTGTTTTTCCATGACATTTCTAAATTGATACGTTTCTGCATGAGTACGTTTAATTTACATAGGCTATTTTTGCTGGAGTAATTTGCTGTCAGAGTGCTTTGGCAGTAGTACTTCTCTGCTACTTTTTCCATGTTCATCTATCAGTTGGATGTGCACAATTATCACCCCTCATAGTTGACACAAAAACAAAGACCTCATCTGCTGCCCCCTACAAAGTCCCGCCCCTGACAGCTGTCAACAAATGACGGGTAACAGAAGGTGTTTTTGTCACGCCCAAAATCTGTGACATCACTGAGGTGTTTCCTGATGGGCTGTGATCTCATGTCCCATATGCTCTTATATTATTTTATGATGCTGATACTGTGGTCATCAAATGCTTTTTCACTACTACCACCCCTTCACATACAGTATGCTGACATCATGCATGCTAAATTTGGTCAGATGACTGTTCTATACAGTCATCAGTGTGTAATCATTCATATTCAATTGGTCGTAAAAAATTGAATGAACTATTTAATTTTTAAGGATTAAATAAGCTTCAACAAAATAACATATTTGGTTCTTGATGGGATAGTTAAAATATTTTTTATCTTATTTTTATTTATCTTACTTTTTTATTTTAAAGGTTTTGGACATTTTGAGGCCTCTGCATCATATAAATCATAAAAAAAGGTTTGATTTTAAAGATATTTAAAAAAATGTACTCATGTAGTTGGAATTGTACTTGTTTAATGAGACATCATTTTCTCTGCTTCCATCAGCAGTGGGGCGGAGATGAAGCCGTGGCTGAGTGGTCACTGAACGTATGATAAATGTATGAGCTGGGTGGGATCCATTTAAAAATGGTGGTATCATCTATATTACTGAGAGCCGGGGGCTAGGAAGACTTATTTATTGCTGTCCCCTTGCCTGTTCTCCTTAACAAAAGGCCCATCATAATTACAGAGCAATCACTGCTGTCACTCCCCTGCGGCCCCTGAGGGTCCCTGACGAATCGTTCTCACATCAACAGAGAGTCTGCGCAGACAGGCACAAAAAATAAGGGAAACGAATGATAAATGGCTTGTTAAGGTAAATGGAAACTTATTTCCTCGCTTTGCACTACAAAGTAATTTCATTGCACCATGTGGGCTACATGTGTGTGACTAGACTGCTTCAGGAACAGCTGATGGTGGCGTATCCCATAATCCCTCCTGTGGTTAATGGTGTTATCTAACACAAATCAAGGCAGGAGAGCATTAACGCAGTGATTCAGCCCTCTTCAGACACTAATGATTTGACCGTCCCTCTGTAATTCTCTAGTGCTCTCTCCTTTCTGATTTCTACTTCAATGTCCTCTAATCAGTGACAAAACGCAGCACGAGAGGAGAAAGACAAAGAGGTGGAGGGATAATGCTAGACAAAGGACCACAAGACCAGAGAGAGAGAGAGAGTGAGAATGAGTGAGTGAGTGAGTGAGAGAGAGAGAGAGAGAGAGAGATGAGCTGGGCCTTATCATAAATATATATTGTGATTCAACTGACCACCTCACAGTTGTCAGCTAAAACACATGATGAGAAAGAGAGAGAAAACAAGACAGGGGAGAAGAGAAGGACATCAAGATAAACAGGAGGCCTTGTGTTTATGTTCCGGTGATTTGTTCTGCCTCACTGTGACTCTATAATCACAAGTTCAGAAGGCTTTAAAACAACAGGCACATGAGTACATATAGATTCAAATGCTTAATGTTTGTCTATATAACACAAAACTAACAGCTACTGTTCCTACACTGCTGGTGACATAACAAACTAGGACACTTCCATTATAAACAACAAAGCTATGTGCTTGCATTATGATCAGCTCTATTGACTGTAATGGGAGCATTAGTTGTGCTGTTGTATGATGTAACATCATTGTAGTATTGCTGAACCTTGTGTTAGGTTGTATAATACCAGAAATACACAATTACAAGTATTTATTTAAGCAAAAAGATACAAAAGACCAGGTCATATTGTGAAAATGACCACAATTATAAGGCATTGCTAGGCATGACCAGCCTTAAGTTGGGTTTAACCATATTAGGTGCACAAACTATCATTAAATGTTAACTTCAGTGTTCTGTCATAGCTGTTACTATATTGTGTATATTAGCACTGTAGTGTTGACCAATCATCAAGCAGAACCAAAACAATCCAATTGTATAATACCAATATTGACAGAGTGTGCATACAAAGCAAAATATTGTTATGTTGTTATCACACAAAAAACAGCACATGTAACTGGAGAAAGCAGTCAGCCTTAAACACTGTACAAAATGATGCGTTAAAAGTAGTGTCTATATAATAAACAATCATCTCTGTAATAAATCAGCAAAAAAAGAACATAGCCATGATTCACAGCCTGTTTAGCAAACATTGATACACACTCCAGTTAAATTGGTTCATATTTCTCCTCAAAAATATATCTCAAAGGAAACCGCTGAAGTCAGCTGAAGAAATAAGTCGCAGTTCTGTTTTGTGGGGTGTGGCATGTTTCTGCGGTGTAGCAGGTAACAGTGAATTGGTAATTAAAGTAGGTGTCAGGTGTGTGATGTATGTTCCATTAACCTGCCTCCTCATCTTTAGATCGGCACATTTATCTTAAACAAGACAGTGAGAGGTATAATAACAGCCACTGCAGGGCTCTAATGCAAGCTTGCATACCAACTAGACAATAAATAAAATTGTACTGACAAATTTATGTGTTAAATGATGCATGCAAACTATGAAGGCAACTAAAGGTTTACAATGAGACCTTTGAGTGAATGTAGACAGATGCCATTGCAATCAACAGAACTGTTGCATGCTTGCCGTGTAGACAGCTTGTTGATTATAATGGGAGCAATTTAGTTTGTGCCTTGATCAGAGTGCATTTAAACAGCCGGTTCTCAATGAGAACATGCAACTTCAGTGATTAATTGCAATGCAACAAACTTCAACGGTTCTACTTTTTCAGTGTCAACCAATAGGAATGCAGACTGTGATACATCAACCACATCAAATTTAAATCTCTGACCCTGGCCCTCAGGACAGTTGCCCAGTCTTCACTCTCCAACCTCATCATCAGATATACAGTATGTCTCAACCTGCCAACTATGTTCTGTAAATGAGTAACGTCTGATAGTTAACTTAATGAATACCAGATTGCTCTCTAAAACATTCACCTATTATGTTCCTTCATGATGTCATGAGTTGACAGCCACCACCAGATCTGCTGAGACTATTAAAACCTTCAGAAAATAACTTGTTGTAACACACCTGTTTTGCAGACAAACCTGACTAATCCCTAATGCTCCAATGTTTAATGTTGTTTAAAAAACTGTCATCTACTGTTTATCCTGTCCCTAGCATCAGGACTATTCCCACTAGTTATGTTGGTTCTTAAGGGAAAATGTTACATGCTGCTTCTTTCTGTAAGCGTCTGCTAAGGGAATAAATAAATGTACATGATAAAGATGGATACAGCTAGAACGCCTTTTATTGAAACAGCTTTTACTAAAATCATCTACTTACTTTTAAATAGTCTGGCTTACAGCTTCTTTGTTACTGTAAATCAGTTTCAATGTGAACAGCCCTTAAGATATGCTGCAGGACTTCAATAAGTCATTAAACAAGTAAAAAAGTCATTAAAAGAAAGCAAACTGAAGGTATAATACAGCACTAATGCATATTTAAGTAATGTTAACAAATCACAGATGTCTCTGTGAAGACGTGCTGTGTTGTTCTCATAATGTTCTAACAGCAAAGATAAGCAGTCTGTTATCTGTGTCGCTATGGTTACAGAACATGGCGGATGGGAACAGAGAAGAATAATGAGCTGTCGTGTGTCACCATCAGCTTTGTTCTCAACTAACCAACAAACACATGCAACCAGTGAAAAACACACACATGCACAAACACAAATAACAAAAACACTAAGAGCAGAAATCTTTCACAAAGACATGAACACTGTTGAATTTAAAACATCCCTTAACCTTGAGCATTGATTATTGCTCCAGTGCTGTTATAGGGGAAAGATGGACTGAGCACCACCACACTCGTGTTCAGTAAATGACAGACTCAATTAAATAGTTCAATAAAATATGATTTAATAATTTAAAGGTTACGGGGCAGTTGTGGGTGGGGGTGGGTGGTGGCAATATAAACCATATTTACCTGGCTCATGAATATTAATAAGGTGACTTAATAGTTCTATAAAAGGCACTAGATAAATTGGGATCACAGTTTACCTGTTGCATGTTTGTTTGTTTGTTTATTTGATCGTCTGGCAGCAAAAACACTTGGCAGAGTTCTTGCAGCTTTCGTTTAGCTGGCTGGCTGACTAAAGTTTCTGCTGCAAAATAAACCTCTTACAATATAATAATTTCCCAAAGGGTTGAGAATGAACTTTTAGCTCTATCAACAGAAAAGAATACATTTTATCGAATATGTCATGCAGCGAACACTCCTCACAATTTATAATTTTATTTCACAGCACCTGAAAATGTTTCACATATACATTTTCTACATTCCACTGGGAATAGGCACATTTTAATCTGACCAGGATTTAGTTTCTTACAATGTTTGGAATTGTGATATTTACTTTTTAAACTGGAGAATAGACTGAGAGACGAGCGGATGTTGCGATATCTTTTGTGCTTATTGTAGCTGGTCGCATGTTTCTCATTGTGTTCATCTGAATTAAGCTCGTCTGCTTTCCCGGCAAAATGGGTCAGGGTGATGTATGATCATACGCCGTGTGTGAAAAAGAGCTTCCTCTCGTTCCTCTTCCTCTCGTTCTTTCCTCTTCCACCTCTCATCCTCTCAGGCTTTCATACTGTTTGATAATTTGACAACAACATACACCATCTTTCTGAGAGAGGTGCCATTAATTCAATGGATTACCGTTCTCTGAGCTTGGGCCGAGATTCATTCAGCCTTTATTATGATTTTCTCATTGGCTTTGTGTCTCTGGCTCTCTAAAAGCTTCATGTTGAGTTTCCTCATTGTCTTTGTTCTCTTTCTGGGTGTGTATGTGTGTTATCTGTCAGTGTCTGTGGTCAGGCTTTACTGCAGCTCAGATATATTTGTTTCCTTATCAACTGTCATTTTATTGACATGCTTGTTTCTGACCAGCAGCTATGGGCAATTCCCACTGGAATTGTGTCAAATTGTTCAAATCCAGATGTCAGATATGCACACAGCAGGTGCACACCTGGGTTCCTGGTACTTGCTGATGTGTGTGTGTGTGTGTGTGTGTGTGTTGTAAGTACAGAAATGTGTTACTTGTGCTACAGACCTGAAAAATACCTCAAATTATATGTCTTGTTAAAGACAGATTTGCAGTAACATTTCTAAGCAAAAACAATTTTTATCTTTTATTTTATTTAAGGGGCCCTGGTCATATCTGGACCAGAAGATCATACAGACTTAAACAGCACATCCTGGTTTGGACCAGTATGCCACCCACGCAGAAGCAACCCCTCAGAACAAATCTAACCATACTTTAAAAACTGCTTAAAACACCCTAGAAATGATCCAGAACATGGACCAGAACAGCAACCACCTACCAACACCCTAGCATAACCTCATCACCCTGGCAACTGCTCAGAACACCTGTCATACATGACTGCAAGTTTTACAAAGGCAAGCACATCTCACATACATCTATTGTTCTGATTATAGAGTTTCCTGGGCCAAAACTCTCTGCTGTATCTCTACTTAGACTTTCCTGCTTTCTAAACACACACCTCTCCACAGTTCACAGTCCAAATAGAAATTCATAATAATGACATAAATGCTTTTACTTCAGTTGATTCAAACTCAATTTTATGTTTTGTTACAATCATTTATTGCAAGTCATATCAATTGTGCACTTCAGTGCTTGGAATATACAACTACTCCCAAACTCAGAATATATTACTGCTATTACAAATCGCTATAAATGTCAAAAATGAAAACAAAAGGAAAAATCAATGAGTCTTGAAATTTGCGCTCGGCTTCAATAAACATCTGCCATTTTTATGTAAATTGGGTCTTTGTTACCCTATCTAACCCTGCTACCTATATTTCCTATTTACAAATAATCAAGAGACACTCAAAGGTCAGCATTGACAAAAATAGTCCCTCTCAGAACCTCTAATAGTCAGTTACTCACCACTCTACCACTTTGCTTCCCACAATCCCTTGAGATGCACCCTGTTACTATGGCTGTGCATTGTGGAGTAACAATTGACGTCAAACTGCTGTCAGTGATAGCTGACAGAATTCAATAAAAGGGAGATGATGCTAGGCTGTCTGTCCAGGTTAAAAACGGAAGCAACCAGCAGGGGATGAGGGGGTTAGCTTAGCGGCTAGGCAGAAAATATACAGGGTCTACCACATATACTTTTCATGTTAATTATATTAGCAACATGCTAACATCAAACTGTACTCGGGTCTTCTGCTGTTTGAATGGTGTGTTGAGTTGCTGCTCTGCCAAGCATTTAATATCAGTCACTAAGGAGTTAGAAGGCTGCCCTGGAAAGCAGCAGTCTACTGTATGTAGGCAGTAGACAGACTGGCGGCTCACTGTGTTTTTAAAAGGATTTGGTTTTAGAATTTCATGGCAATACTTTTACAGCATTTTGATTCGTCGTTAAATGTGGCGTTAGTATTTTCTCAGAAATAATTTAAGAGGAGCACTTTCATATCTGGCAGGATTCTAAACAACTTTTTAACTTTATAAGATAAAATACCAGTAAAAATTTTATTTTTCATTTATGTAACTGTGTGAATTAATGAATCATGAAATAATGACATAAATAGGAGGTTGTTTATAATTTTTTAATATAATTTTACTAAAGACTAAATCTAGCTTCTCAAAAATAAACATATTCTAAATGAAGTCTAACAGAACACCCACTATCAAGGCTGCACATTCTCTGGCTGTTTTCAGCCCGTATTGGGTCGTAACATAGCTTTATCTCACTCAAGGTTATCAACACAATCAAGATCTCATGAAATTCTGATGTGATGCAAATGTCATTTACACCACAATCGAGTGCCCACTGAGTTCATCCACTGAGACAGCAATGACAAAAGCCAACATAATAAGTGACAAATTCATTAGAGGTGCTGTCAAAACACCAGTGCTTGATGCAGCAGTTAAATGTGTTTTTTACAGAGCGTAGGAGAAAGTCAGCACCTCATTGCTCTACCTCACAAAGACAGAAGTTTCAATAGAGCTATTATATGTATGTATGTATGTATGTATGTATGTATGTATGGCACAGACTATATAACAGATATAATAACCATTTGATTTAACACTTTTCCTGTTGCATGTCGTACTTTTCGATATCTTTGGGCGACTTGAACAGGACAGTGTGGGGCAAATGTTCTCAAAGGAAGCGAATTTGAAATTTTTTCTTAAACAAGCTTTTACTTTAAAAGAGGACCTGAATCTGTCGATGGGATTAGCTCTACTTTATACACACACAGATAGTAGGTCAGCCCTGTAATCGCTATAATAGCAATAAAAGACATGCAGTATCATGTAGGCCAAAGATGAAGGGTTTAATGAAGGGAATGAGAAACCTGAAATCTGAGAAGAAACATTGAGGAATATCTGATTTTCTTACTGATTTATGAAATATGATATATTTTGAGTTTGAAGCATTGGGATGCCGGTGCAAGAACATATTTTGGAATTGAACGATTTTTAGAGTTTTCAGCCAGATTTGAAAATGAACCAGGGGCCAATTTTTCCCTCAGAGGCCATTAAAGATTCACTCACTACCAGCTTAATAATATATTATGTATAACTCATCTTCTGGCTTCTGTCTCCAGTGTCCAGTAAAGGCAGAACATAGATATTTCAGCAAATGCAGGTTAAATGAGTCTATACATCAGTCGGTGCTAGCTATATTTATATATATTTATATAACTCTGTGTTCTTTGCACCCAGGCTCAGGAGTACTTATACTGTACTTGTGAACTTTTAGACCAACAAAGATGGGTTGCAAAAGATAAAATATACTACAATATAGACAAATAAATTAGCCACAGGTAAAATATGTAACTGTTACAAATTACCATTAGGTTCCACATAATTTAATGAAATGACATAATATTGCTTTCCTTTAGCACTTTATATTTACAGGTTTCAATTAGATTTGAAATTGCAGGTGTTTGCTGTGGTATCTTTATTTGTATCAATTTTATATGTGAGAAAACAGGAGACATAGCATAAGTGCAGAAAGAAGACATCTTAAAACCCAAGAGTAACTCCGCCTCAGGAAGAGAGTTTCACTTCTGATGAAACCACATCAGACAGGCCATTTAAAAGATGGGGCATTCTCTGCAAAAGACATCACAAGCAGGCCTGGAACTGTTGAGCTGGCTAACTGCTCCTGTCTGCCTGATCTTCTAGCCAAAGTGAAGGCTGCAATCTCTTGGTATAGACTGAGGAATATATATTCATCAATGGAGATGTAATATTCTGTGTGTATGTATTTCATTGTGCCATTCCAAATGATATAATATTAACAAAGACTGACATGTATTCTTCCATATTCTGTTGTAATCAAATGAATGAATCCTCAAATGACTCCAGAGAATGACCCAGCAGGTTGTTACCAAGGTGTTGCTATGCGGCTGTCTAGGTGTTTGGAGTGTTACTTGCTCTATGGTTAAACCTAGAAAGTTTTAGCATCCCACTTTTTACTTTTCCTTGCCCGGAACCTGTGGAATAGCTTCTTGAATATCTGTGGTATAATTCCTTCCTTTTTATCAGACCATATCAATTTAATATTGACTGACAAAATGTGTGTTCTCAGTGAGAGAGTGATTGATTCAGTCTTCATCGCAGCTAAGTAAGAACGGACACAGAGACTAACCAAACATTCAAAATCGGAATATTGATTTACTACAAAATCTCCACAGATACCTGGTACCACCCTCCCCTAACAGGAATAAAACTCACTTTTTCTCAAACCAAACCAAACCAAACTTTTGATTACATTTTTGGGCGAGCGAGCAAGAAACTTACTGATACAGAAGTTTAAAAAAAATACAGAAAAAATACAGAAATAAAAAATTGGTTTGCAACATTTGGATCATAAAATAACATTTGTTGTCTTGAGCTATGCACATTACAAATTACATTTTTGTATAATACAGTCCTTGTGCAGTGGGCCAGTCATTCACAGTGATGCATACTGCTAAATAGTGTGCATTTTACCAGTGACAAACCACACAAGCGGTTGTGTCCAGAATAATAACTGTCTAATATAAAAAACACTTTCAAATAGAAATAAATTCACAGTTATGTCAAAGAAACACGCCTTCATCACTCTAATGGCCTTTTTATAAAAAGTAAGACGTTCTCTTTATGTGCATTATTAGCATAAAACTATCCACTGTCAGACAACATCTGGTTAGTCATTAATTCATAGGCTTTTATCAGTCTAAGCATTACATTTTGCACAAGCTTAACTCACCTGCTCTCTCTTTTTATATATGAAATCCTCAACCACATTAGCAAACATTCTTATTTCCTGTTTCTTAATCTTTCTCGCCCTCCCTCACCTCTCAGTATTGCTCTACCATAACAAAGACTAACAATATGCATTATGCCATGTGCATTTCTCAGTTAGATTACAGCATGCCTGCACTCCCCAGAGCTGCCTGTCAGGTGAGCCACATGCACTTTTAATGTGCATGACAGGCAATTACTCAAGAATGGGACTCATTCTCATTGTCGGCCAGTTCCCCAGACTCCAGTCTCTCCCTCTCTGCACTGAAGTGATTGACACATTCCAATATAACATTCTGCTGCAGCTTTGGGGTCATAGTTCTGTTGTGTCGTCTCATTTGGCAGAATATATCCCACAAAGAGGACGACGAGGTCAAACCCACAAGATCACAAAGACAAGACAATGAACAACAGAGGGTTTTACTTGAGTAAAAAAGCGGGATTTTTTCCTTTAGTTAACAACGTTGTTTAAAGAATTAAATAAAATATAGATGACATCAAAATATAGATGATGACTAACTACACTAGGGGACCAGAGACTTAAGGTCAAACAAACACCCTAATGCCATTCTCTAGAAAATGTAAAAATCTAGATATTCTGTGTACCAGTGTAAACATTAAGCTGTGGTATAAGAGAGATTTGTACCAATATTTAATAACTTTATGCACTTTCCCTTCCATCTGAATTTTATCTTTATAGATTCACTGTTCAACACGCTTAATCTGGATTTGACCTGTCACTGTAACCTACAGTATAGGGGGTCCTGCAGGCATGCCGGGGGTCTTCACAGCTCAATCAACCTTACCTTACAATGCAGTCTCTCTACTTCAGCATCAGCAACAAAGACAGACAAAATAAAAATTGCTGAAACAATTATGTTTTTCGTGTGCATGAACAACTTTATGCTTTACAGTTTATATTTTGTCATAGTAGCTTTCAAGGTAATGTCCAAACCATTAAAAAATATAATACAGCCCAGGTCTGGACAAACAGCGCAGAAATAGGTCACTGAACATTAAGTGAGAAGTAACTAAATCTCACGCCTGAACAAAATATATCAAACAAAACTGAACAAAACTCACACAGTACATGCACAACAAACGAAACAAGGCAACACAAAATGACTGTGCCATACAATGAGTGTTCAGAGGACCCAAAAACTATTTAGAGACTGAATGAAAGTGTGTGAGAATTGAAGCAATCAAGCTTCAAACTGACATAAAGAATCACAAAAGAATCCGAAATGGAGTCATTCAAAAGTTTTGCATGAATAACATGCAGTTATGTTGAAGTTTGTTGCTTGTTTTATAAAATACTTTAAAATCTCACATACTCTGAACAATGTGCTGAAACTCATTGAAAGAAATTTCATTTAGTTTGACATTCTGCAATCTAGTTCTATAATGTCTTTCTCCTGTGCTTTTTGAAGTCACTTTATATGGAAAAGAAACTATATGTCAAGATGATGTTAATTATGAATGCATGCCTCATGGCTCAATATCTCATCCATATAGTTTACAATGAAACACTCGTTGAAAATCAAGACTTTCTTTTTTCTTTTGAAAATATTGATCCATTTTCTCTCTTGATACAGACAGCAAAATATTCTAAAGAAATAGGTTGTATAGGGATGCTTTTGTCTACTTTGAGAAAATGTGGTGTGTGGCGTATGATGACAGTCTGATAACACACACACGCACACACACGCACAGTGATGAATTACAGACAAAAGTTGAGGATTATTCTACAAAGGAAAATAAAAAACTGAACATCAAAAGGATCTCAACATTTAGGTCAGCCGTGGGCCTTGTGGCTCCCAGGAGCCTCTTGGTTTCTGAGATTAGCCCTGCAAGTCCTATTGCTGGGAGGATGGCTCAGATAATGATCTTATGATCTATAAATGAGATGTCTCTGCTAGAGATATACTATACTCAGTTATCCCCACCAACAAGTCATGACCACCATTAGATCTTCAGACAGACCATTATGTCCATTCAGCAAATCTGCTTTAGGCTCGACTGTATAAAGGAAGCCATCAATAGAGTAGCTTTGTGAGGTGTGCAGTAATGCTGCCTTGCATCCAGTCAGGAAAGTTTTCTTCTCTCAGTAATGAAGAACAACAACTTAAAACATATACAGCAAGACACCAATTAAACCTCCAACTTAAAAACTCATGCACAAATACTTTAAATACCTTTATTAAAATTACTATAAATAAAGTTTAGAACTTCTCAAGGGTCACAGCAGCAGCTCTCATACCGGTTCATTTCCTGTTTGACCTTTAGCCAATTACATTTTCAGAACGTGATTTCCACGCATATGTATGTGCCAACAAAACTTGGCTTTTGATTGGCTTTCATCATACCCCGCATTACAGTGTCACCATTCTAAAAATAGCCATCTTTTTTTTTTTGCTGTGTCACAAGCTCTCAGACTAAATATAGTAACAAAGCGTGTGACTCATTGAGATGATGCATAACCTGGTTTACGTCACGTCTCTTAACCTTCACGAGGACGTAAATTCAGTCCAGTGTAAGATGTGCGAATATTTGATTTATAATGATGTGAGACTCCAGGACATTTTGTTTTGGTTACAGAAGAGATTGTGTAGCAGGTGGTGACAGGACAAGGGGAATTACATAACATTGTACTAAAGAGAATTACAGAGCAAGTGCAGGAGTTTTGTAGTGATTCACTGTGACATTACCAGGAACAGACATTGATGTTATTGTAACTGTAATGTTTCTTATGTTTATGTAATGTGTTCAATGTTCACTTAAAGAGACGCCACTGTGCAAAGCTACACACAACACATCCATCACTGCTCAATAATCACTTGCTGAATGGCACAGCAGATGCACACACACACACATACACAAATAAATTGGTATTTGTATGGTAATTACATAACCATGTTTTTCAAACCCACCAGAGTGCAGACATTGTCTGTCTGCGCATACATTAACGCATTAACCGCAGCACACAAGTGTCATTTACTCAGATCTGAGTCTCATCACTCAAATGTGACAGTAATATTATATGTGCTGATTTATTTTTGCTCTGATTAATAAATTTGATTTATTAAAGCTCTGATATATCAGCACATTCAGAGGGACACACTTTAAACCAAAACAGAGTCAAGACCAGGGCATCATACGCCCAGACAGACAAATCTCAGCTTTCCTGAAACCCAGACTAATCCCACTAATACTTTATGATATAACATGCATATATATTATTTACCAACATTACTTGAAGAAAATGCTTTATACATATATAGCCTGATCAATAAACAGCCATTTTCCTCTTTGCAGTTGTTTGAACTGCAAGCTTTCTTGCATAAACATATTAAAAAAATCCAAATTTAATCCCAAAATCCAACCACAGATGAGTTCAATCTGTTTAAAAATCACCCATCCAAAGATCATCCATCAATAGCTTGACACAAATAATGTATTTCCAGTGTAACTGCAGAGAACTGGATATCTCATTATCTTCGATGCAAGTGCATGATAATGTGATCAGCAGTCTAGCTCTTTCTCCCTCAGGTCTGTTACCAGCTGTAACAGGTCTGTTACCAGCTGTAACAGTTGCCCTTGTATGACTTCTGCAGTTGACCCTGGAACAGTCTGCTAATTTAACCACCTACCATTCTGTCTCACTGGTGTTAGCCAAGTGTTGGAATGGCTGTGGCATCAACATTTCAGATTTGTTTCTGTGCAATAGATGGAAATAAACAAGACAGTATACAGGAGGTAGAATGTGTAAACATAACCACATAAGAAATGCATATAAATTATTTGAACATATCCTAAGGGCCAAATTAAAAAAAGTTTGCCAGGGAATTCGTATTAAAATGTGAATGAATGGCCATCCAAGAAGTTATATCACCAAGACCACGGATAGACTAATCCTATGTAATTTCCTTTTGCAGACACAAAATTACCTCTCATGTAACAGAAACACCATTCGAAAATGATTAGAAGTGGGACAGACTGTGTGTGTGTGTGTAGGTGTGTGTGTGTGTGTGTGTGCGTGTGTGAATGCAGATCTATGCTTATAACTCAAGCCTGCTAAATTGCTGCTGTTTTACTTATAATTAACCCTAATACATAACAGGCAATTATTTTTATCACAGTGAAGATATTCTGGAAAAATAACTGTAATTAATCAGTGATATTTATTAATCAGTTTAATCTATAAAACAGTGGGATTTCATTCTGTGCCCTGCTGAGATAAAGACAAAAGCAACGTGGAACAAAACAGACATATCTTTCTTTGGGTGATTTAAAAAGAAGCACAGCCACATCATCCTTAAACTTTAGTGTGAATTGAAGGTCGAATTGCACAACATCACACACACACTCATGTTATATTTCCATGTTTTATAGGGACGTTCCATTGGCGTAATGGTTTTTATACTGTACAAACCGTATTTCCTATCACCCTATACCTAAACGTAGCCCTCACAGGAGAGTGCACACTTTTACTTTCTCAAAAAAAAAACTCATTGTGCATGATTTATAAGCCTGTTATGGGGACTTAAGAAATGTCCCCACTAGGTCAAAATTTTTACTATCTTTGTGGGGACATTTGGTCCCCATAACGTGATAAATACCAGGTACACACACACACACACACAGCTTATTTTCTTATTCTCACAAATGTGAGCCCACCAATCTGATGGTGGGCTTCGTTCCATGGATCTCAACACTTGTCATCCCAACACCTGTGGTCAAAAGAATGTGACCAAGTTAGTATGTTCTTTTGCCAATTCAGTATTCTAGACAGTCTCACCTGAGGCATTGCTTTAACTAGCTTATATTTTTCAGTGGGGCACACAGTGAGTCTTTGTGTATAGAATACATAGATACAATTTATGACTGTCACCACATCAAATCATAAATGCAACATAATAGGTCATATACAGTGTCATATGACAACATCTTATGAACACATATACTTTTTAATAGTAGACAATTGGAGTGTATTAAAATTATGTACTGTACAGTATTGAGGAAACAGTATTCTGCTATTCCATTCTGTCCTTAACTTATGTTTAATGAATGGTTGCTGTTGGTTACGGATAAATAGTTCAAGTTCAGGCGGCTCAAACCAAACAACTGAGGTAGTAACATTAATCTCCTTTGACTCCCTGCATAATCAGGAGTGGTTAGTACACTCAGCTCCTCAGTGCTAGCATGCTACGTCACAACACCGCGCAACTGTGACTCATCAGTTCGACAGCCAATCAGAATCCAGCACCTTACTGCATTCAGTGCTCATGGTGCTTATCCATCTCTAACTCTGCCCAGAGGGGACATCTTCATCTGGATGTTCTCTCTCTGCCCAGCAGAAAAGCTCTTTACAATCAGATTACGTTACAACACACTAACCGGAATGACTGTCTGTTAATAACACTTCAGTGTTGTTAAAACAGTCACGCACAATCAGATCAGTCAACTGTACACACTTTAAATAGAATTATTTACATGAAGCAAGCCTTGCACATTTAGCGCTCTGACACAGTGCTAAGGTTGATCGCCAGCTGTGTTCTTTAAATTATGTGTTTTATCAACATCCCTCATATATGAATGAAGCTATTCTGCTAAATGAGCTCATTACTGCTGTCTGGCTGTCCTGCATAAGTCCCTTTATAACAGCAGTTATTTTGACCCCTATAAGCCTGGCTGATCTGCTTAGTAAGAGTAAGGACTGTGTGTGTGTCTGTGTGCTTTTGAAGGGGGCAGGGTTGGGGTTGAATATATTTAAAAGGGCCAAATAATTTAAATAATGACCTCAATACCGTTAAACAAGCCAATAACTAACTTTTGAGGACATTTTAGGTCATTCTCACTAGTTTAAAAGGTAAAAGTAATCAATAATAACATGAATGTGGGTTAGGTTTAGAGTGATAGAGAGAATGATCACTAGCTTAATATGAAAGCAATGAAAGTATGTGATGTCCTCACTAGAGGAAAGAAAATATCATTAGCTTACTATGAAAACAACAGAGTTAATGAAATGTCCTTGTAATGATAGGGATGCCAGTGTGTGTGTGTTTGTGTGTGTGGATTTTATCTTAATAAGAGGCACACAAATTAGCACTTTAAATCTAAGTCAGTCCAAATAATTTCAGTTTCAACACCCAGCTAACAATTTTAGGTTGTAATTTTAATGTAACGTTTCTCTACCATTTCCTTTACATTAAAAAGTTCTATAAACATTCAAAACATGTTTTCATAATTTTTAGACATAGTATTAATATTATTGTTTGTTTTACTGTAACATTTTATAAAGAACCAATAATGTACCATCAAGTTCCATCATTACCATCATTACTTCTAAAATGTTTTTGATAACTTTGGAAACATTCGCCAATGTTCTGAGGATGTTCCCTGTAAGCTGGGACATCCTTCATTTGGGAAAGCATAGGAGCAGATTTATCCACACACACAGAAATAGAGTGCAGCGTCTACAAGTTTTGCTCTGTCCTGTGGGTGTTGTTAGATGTAGATGCTTAACAACATCTAAAGCTGTGCTAAGGATAACATAAGTGTGCTCTGTAGTGCTGACACGTCAGATCATCTAAGAGGATCTGTGCTCTGAGGGAAACTCCTTCATGTGTCTGTAGAAAACAAATACTTTGAGTCCTTGATGCTGATTGGTCAATAGCTGTTATTCCTGGTGAGGCACATAGCTGGTCATTATTTATGCTGCATATGTTGCAAAAAAAAAAATCTGATTTAGCTTACTTGTTTTATTCAAAAACATGCAAATTAAATTAAACAAATGGGATGAATAGTAACATTTTTAAACACAACTAAGTAGCTACACACATGCACACATTCAGTATTGGTCGAGTTCAGACCAGTCTTTGCACAGGTGCAGTGTGCTGACCTCTGTAACCTCAGCAACAACAGACGAGTCAGTTGGTTATTTGTATAGAAACCATTCATACTGGGAAGACAAAGATCAATGCATTTTCCAGCCTGTTCAAACACACATAAAATAGATCTGCCATGGCATTGTTAGACACCGATCACCAGCACAAGGCAATGGGATTTCACATGTGGCAACAATAAAAAGCAAAGCTCTTTAAATCTTCATGGGATTTAGGTTGTTTTCAGTGCTCCCGGTGCATGAAGGCCTCTTGTCAGCTTATCCTTTAACACAAGTAATCTGTCTTGGGTAGCACTGAGAAGATCAGAGGAGGATGTAGAAACTTTGACTCTGGTCATGTTAGACAATATGAGCTCTCAGACTCAGTTCACTATCTGATACATACAGCATAAGATAAGTGAAGGTGTGGCCTGATTAACTTGCTGTGTAACTTGGTGCAAATGTTTATTAGGACATGAGGAACAAAATCAGTTTTGCCAGGCTTTAGACTGGTATGAGCATATCTGATTATAACTTTGGAAACCACCATTATTGGGTCATTTTGTGTCAAGTCAACCAATTTTGAACATTTCAGTCAAATTTTGTAGATATTTTATTTTTATGTATTATATGTATATTTATGTATAAATTCATTTTTATGTATTTTTTTAAGTATTATCACTTTTCATGCATTTCAATGATTATTGTGGTATCACAGAGTTCAGATTACCAACAACTAGAAACATGACAAACTGCTGGTAAGTGGTTCTGTGCCAGAATAATGTGCAAAATGGACCAGACTTTATGCTGATAATCACAAGTATGTGGCTTTGCAAGACTAGGCAGACTACAGCAACACCAGAAACAGCCAATAGCTGGCTGAGTCATGCTGTACATGTTTTGGAGCTAACCTGGACATCAGCACTGTTCTAAAACCTTCAAGCACAGAGAACACAGAACTGTTGACTCATGCAGTCTGACTACTCTCCATTTTTACTTTCATAGAGTATAAATCTTTTATTCTGTCAGAGGGCAAAAAAATGGTACATGATTTTGACAGCTTAAAAAAACTACAGTACATTGAAAGAGGTTGCTGCTCTGTGGTTCATATTGTCCAGGGACTGGAGGTCTGGTGGTGCTGCAGTGTTGCAAGAAATAAAGCAGATCTCTGGCTGATTGCAGAGAATTCCCTCTTTCATTTCAGCCCTCCTGTTCATACAAGGACAATTTGCTGACTGCGGATTTACAACATAGTCAGCGCTTTTAACCAATCTAAATTTGGCTAGCTTTACTGCGCATGTAAAGAAAAGTGCTAACAATCCCAAGGGACAAACAGGGAAAGGACAATTATGAGTACTACTGGGTGAGGAAAATGAAAGATAATATATGCAGAACTGCAATGTATGCGACGGACTGCGGCATTATAACCCCATCTCTCCTTTTATAGATCACTGAATCATACACACTAGACACATTCAGACCACAGACACGTTCTTATACACGTTCTTAAAGTCAAAATCACTGACAGTTTTTTTTTGTATTTGCACAGACTGTCTGCATAGAGGTAGCACTCAATGTACTGTAGAAAAATGTCAGTCAGGCAGACCGGCTCTTAGTTCTAGGTTATAAAATATACAGCAGGCTAGCTTGATCTGGCACACTTCACTGGGACTGTATGGCTGTGGTACAAACTTACTGTTACCATACCACTGCGTTTGTTGCTTTTCAGACATGTTAATTGTTGCACGTCTTTAGTTAATTAACAGTTCACATAAACTCAAGCGTCTAGATACATATGGGAATTTTGCTTGGTGCACCCCAGACCGCACAGAATGCTTTTCTGTGTTATTTCAGCCTGGTTAACTCAATAAGTGGGATGCTGTCTAGCAGCCCAGCCTCTCTTTTCTGGAAGTGAAAACCCTGATGTATTGCCTCTGTCTTTCACTGCTTTACTTGCTCTTTGCAGTGCATTGCTCCAAGTTATTTATGTTTGGTGTCTATTGACTGCATTTAAAACCACATCAGAATAAATCAAGGTCCAGCCCTGCATGTAATATTCTGTTTATACAGCTTCTGGTAATGCTGTTGGTCTATGTATTATCTGTATTGATTGTCATTTATTATTTTAAAAGCACATTAATTGAATAGTTGGAGCGGTACACATGAAGCTTAATGGGGATTAACCGGATTACTGATTTTAAATATAAAATCACAAGTTATAAGGTCCTCAGGAGGAAATCCTATTTCATTCGCTAAAGTTATATAACATTATATGACAATGTGTAAGTCACAGACTTGCTGTTGGCCAGAGAAACCTAATAAGTGTATCAACCCTTATTGCTAAGGTAATTGGCTTTTCTTTTTTGGTTCCTAAAGGCCTAAATCTTGCAGCATTCACTGTGTGCTACATGCCAAGTAGAGCAACTATAGATAGCGCTACTGTGTGCAGGACTAGACAGCTCAGCAATTCACTGGTGATGGAAAGGCTATTTTTGAGTAGTCTATGTAGTAAACGGGCTAGTATAGGACTTTATCACAAGAATCAGAAACTGCATCATACAGGGATAATGAAGTTTGCTACAGCTTTGAGGGCATTGCATTACAATGCCTTGTTTTATATACAACACTTCCCCTTTTGTCTGTGTATATATAATATACATGAAAAATAACTGTTATGTGTTTCTCACTGTTTGAGGCACTCAGATCCCTCAGTAATTGAAGTACTTTGAGTTTATACACAGAAGTGGGCTGACTTTCTTCAGCTCCCATGCTATTGAAACATGTAATGATACTCCCATGCTATATGAAATGTAATGATACTGAATAAAAAATGCCCCCCCACACCTCATGTACTGTAGGCTAGTTCTTCAGAAAATAGACACAGTGGAGCAGTAATACTGATATATTTGATACAATAGGTGAGTAAATGCAGGGTAAACATTTATAGTGGGACTTCTGTTTCAATAAATGTACATTTTTTACACTTTTTTTCTTTATGTCCCAAAGAAAATGCTCAAATTCAATTTCTATTTTGAGCAATATAATATTTATATTACCAGTAGTACTAAGGGTTCATAAACTGGAAATATTTCACACACTGAAAATCCAGTAGGAGTAATACACCATCCACGTACCTTTGGCATGTATTATTTTCACTATAATATAAGATTTGGGATGTAATCCTGCTTTCACATAATATTTCAAATGGATAGTTACAGAAACTGTACCCAGATGTGCCCATGCACTGACTATAGCATCTGCGTTTAAAGAGCTTTTTGTCTATTACACAGTCTTCTCACCTTGTACATTGGATTTTGTTTAATACTTCTTTTGTTTTCTTTGTGTAATTATTATAATTTTGCAGGCTGCACTACTGAAGCAGTCCCGTGTGCTTTCATTGTGTCTTCTCCACATGGTCAGGACTGTGCAATATGGGGGGAGAAATCCCATGTGTCATGAAGAGACATTTGGCAAACAAAGGAAGCAGAGCCAATGGTGTGCCACTGGAGATGTGGGTATATCAGCCCACCATGAGACATCCTGTCCAAATAACCAAAAATTGATGTTAAAATGCTGTCTGAAAAGTGAATCAATCATCATAGCCACAGTCAGTCATGCTTAAAAGCTAATTTAATAGAAATATGAAAATTATTTGCAGACTGAGAGAACGAAGGTAAGAATGAGTGGGGTAGAGAAAAAAATGGAGGATGAAGGACAGGAAGAGAGAGAGTAAATAAAAAACGCTTTCAGTTTGCCTTTTAAAACAGGATGTACAGAAATGACATTTGGGGCAAATGAAAGAAAATGAACTGTGCACGGCTTTTCATCAGTAAATTGTAAAAGTATGTACAACAGACTGAATAAGATGGAAAGGGAGTTTGGAGGTCCTGTATTTAATATATTTAACATGACTTAAGGTCAGCTACTGTATTTAATATCACATAATAATACTGTAAAGGATATCAAACAAATCTTTGGCTCAAACCTCCTGTTTCTCAACTGTAAAATCAGATCACTGCATATAATGTATGATTATTTTATTTATGGAGTACTTTGAAAATGCATAATGGCATATCAGTGTTACACAGTGATAGTCATTATATGTGAACTAGATACAGCAGACACATTTCTGTGATGTGCCTGTGATAAGTATCATAGGGTTGTGTTGGGCTGATGTAGGTTCCAGCTCTTCCTGAGTCATTATCCAATCCTGCTGAGAAACACAATGCAGTGTAATATAGTTCCCCTGTTGTTGCGTAGGAATTAAATTAGAATATCTTACTGAACGCCTACAACAATGTAGGAAGCCACAGTGTGACTACTCATCTCTGAGAGTAAGAGATGAATTTGAGTCGTGCATGTGGGCATAGTAGGAATCCCTGCTTTTACAATCCAAAAGAAGTCAGATACAAACTTGTATTACTCGATAAACACTCAAGCCATAATGTTAAGTTAACATAAATAGGAGACTTTTAATATGTTTTTATAACAAGGAACTACACAGAACCAACAAAAGTTTACAAATAGCTTGACTAGGAATTTCCAACTATCCATCTGTCCATCTATCAACTGAAACTTCCTGGGAAATCTGCTCAAATTATAAATCATTATGATAAGCTTATTGCTGTTTAAACAAGTTTAATTTATCCACAAGGAACAATTTATCCTAGCCAATATTTTATTTTTAAACGCAGCTCCCATGACCTCACAGGATAGCAAAACATCCACACAGAATCCAAGTGAACGCATCACATCGTATTGCTGACAAACCGCATTATTAACACACACTGAGTATTCACACATGTATTCTAATCATTTAAAACTCTGCTTTGCATACAGTGTAGCATGAATATACAATATTCATTTGTCTATGGTGGCTGTGGACTTGCTATATCATCAGTTGTTTACCAACAGTTTTAGTAGCAATAGAAATGACAAGGTGATTCATTCTTCTACCTTCTAGGCGGAAGCATCAGGACATGATGACATTCAGATCTGCTGAGAATTAAACTGAAGTTGCCCCCCCCACACACACACACACCCCCCCTGCGGGACACGTGCACAACCGTGCAAAGACACAGGCGTGGGCTGTACTGATGATCTGGGGGCAGAGATCGCAGAAGACAGAGATTAATTATGTTCAAATGGCCATGCATAACTCACATCTGCTGCACCTAAAGATCCTGGGGCACGAGCTGGAAACAATGGGCCTGTTACAGACTATTAGACATGTCCCATCCTCCCCCTGCCTTATTCATGTAGGGGTCCCTAAATCATGCCGGGTGACCACCCGCCAGCCACCTACCCCCCAATCACTGCTCCTCATTAAAAGCCTCTTGTTTGAATAAAAATTAAAGTTTTAAAATAAGATTTTAATTTTTCTACTATGCAGTTTTTAGGGTCTTGTAATAAGGTGACTGAAGTTTCAGTGAGTTAATGTTAGATCCTTGGATTTAGGTATCATACACATCTGTAACACAAATAGTGGGAGACACTATTTCAATTTTTCAAATTACTTACACTATTTTAAATTATTTACAATTTTTACAAACATACTGACATTAGTATTATAAATAATATAATTTTATGAATAGATTTTTGAATAGATAACTCACACTCTTCTTCAGTTTCTCTAGGTGGACTGGTAGATATGGTTTATAGTCACAGAAGTGTGTACAAAGTGTGTACATTGACACGTCCATATATACACACACGTCTACAGATAAGGCAGAAATGTCAGACAAATGGCAAAACACAAAGGCAGGGCAGTGCAGTAGAGTTTCATGGGGTTAAATTTTCATCTGGCGAATCCAAGTGGACATTCTGCCCTAAGCAAAATCTGTCTTAGGACACTGTGGAGATATAAACAAAATAAATTAACATCCAGTTGGGATTCATGGCATGCTAATTATGACCCCTTCTGTTGGCCTGCTGGAGATTCCACATCAAATTACAGACTATTATATTGAGTTTGAAATAAGTGTTTTTATATTTTATATAAATTAATAAACTGAAAGAAAGAAAGAAAGAAAGAAAGACTAAGACTAAAAATGATACGTCTAAGTAAGAAATCTATCCTTAGACTTCTCCACAAATGGTCTTAACAAAACTATACACACATAAGGGACAATTCCATCATCACTCTTACCTTCATATCATATTAAACCTGTACACAGTTTTGTCATTAATGGACCACAAACATATCAGAATGACTCTCTGGTGAAAATGAATTGGGACAGACAATGTCAAGCTCCAAAGATGACAGTCCATAGCCCAAAACCACAACAGACTAAAAAATAATATAATTATTTTAAAGAGCAAGTGATGTATTATAGGGATGTCTATATGGACTCCTGTTGTGGTTCTTCTGTGTTGCTTTTTGCTCTCATTGACTTTGAAAAACTTTCCTTTTAAATATCCTATTTACACATTATAATTTAACCTTCCACTCATTATAATCATTATAATCATTACAAAATGCTCCTTATAATTATTAGTTAAATTCAGAATCATGAGAACAAAACAAGCCCGGACAAAGTGCTCTTTGTGTAAATGATGTTGGCTGTGTTGATTATATCGAAAGGTGTGAGAATCCCGCCCATCTCCAACAGAGTCACAACAACGACAACCGGTGCAATAACAGCAGACCCATCTTAATTACCCAGCTGCCAACATCACTCAACATTAAGTACCTGTGTGAATCAGGGCCGGGCACTGATAGGTTTTACATTGGTGCAACAACCAGCACAACACCATCATTACTCCTACAGGAGGAAAATGGTTTAAAGCAGAAAGCTGTCAACAAACAGTGCTAATTAAGCCTGTGGGAACTCAGTAAGCCTCTGTGCTTTGGCTCAATGCTTGTCAGAAAATCACACTGATTGTATATTAAAAAAGAGGCCCTGGGGTTGAAGAAAGATAGGAAAAGAGAAAGGGAAGAAATTAGGTTTAAATCCCAACAGGCCTGTGATATTCAAATGAGTGCTGCAGGACAAGCATATAAAGTCTCTGCTTCTTGGAAAGACAACAATATTTCTTAAAACAAGAATCACTTTATTTTCTCTCTGTCTTAAAGGAACAATTCTAGAAATTTTGTGTAATCAAAAAACCTGTATTTCACCCTGTAAATACTGATGTTGTTTTTGTACATGAAACATGAAAGGGGATATTTTTTAAAAAACGTTTTTTGTAAAAGCATTATAAACAAACCATAAAAGCATTTTTTTTATTTTGAAGCTCTGAAATCTCTCTTGTGTGTGTTCACAGATGCATCTGTGTGTAATTACGAACCAACAACATTTGGTGTCATTGATGACAATGTGCCATTTTCTTTCAAATTTAATGTAGATGATTTGCTGGGTGAGAACATGAATTACAATCAAATGGACAAAGTTTATTTTTTAAGCTTTACATAGTCATCCGTTAAACCGTCAGTGTATAATAAACAGCAATGAGATTAATAAATGATGTATCATGGGATGTTGTTTATTTCCTGAGAAAGTTTGAAATCCAGGATCACATGATCAGCCAGCTTTGTGCCTTACTGTGTTTTAATGAGAGAAGGATTGAGACCAAGACCTCCATCTCCATGGAGACCAAAGAGATCTACAACATTGCCCTTTCCCTGAGCAACCCTCAAGGCTATACTTTCCACCTCTGAATGAAGCTGTGGGCCAGGCACACAAGCCTTAAGCATTAAAAAGCAGAACACTTCAAACATGGGCTTACACACTGAGCAGTGCATGAACAGTTCACCTTATCTATAAGTTACTTACATGTGAACCAATAAGTAAAAATTTGAGGTATGAGATGATTTGCTTGCACACTTTATGCATCTTAGAAGTAAACGGGACATCAGCTGCTTGGATATTAGCATTCACATCTGCACACACTTGCCAAACCTGATCCATTTCAGCAAATTCATAGCTATTGCAACCTTTGGCCCCAAAGGGCAAAAATATAAATGACAATTTCACACACAAATGAGGATGAGAAGTTTGCTTAGAACATATGTGGGTCTGTTAAATATGCATCAGTTCCTTTTCCAACACATGCCTCTTTTTCTCCACCCACTATACGGTGGCTTTTGTCTTCGCCCTCTGAGTGCATGTTGCCATGGTGACTGCTGCAACAGAAGGCTAAAGGGTTTGACTTCCTTATGACCTTCGTAGAAGGGGGTGACTGTCCCTGAAATAAAGCCAGAGATCTCCTTCATGTGGAAAGTGTTAAGCAGAGGGGAAAACAATCAGACTGTCTAAAGTTTCTTTGGATTGCAACCACAACTGCAATCATAGTCGATCAAAAGCGGCTTTCATTAGCATTACAAATCAATTACAATGATATCATCAAAGGTTGCATGAGACTGCAAGCTAACCAAGAGGAACGCACACACAGGCTGCTTGCATTGGCCTCACATAAGTATCACAGGGACATATTTGTTATGTGTAATTAGCTCTAATTCAGACTTATCGTGTATTTGCTGAGGAAAAAGTCTTGTTTATCTGAGTCATCAATATGCAAACAAAGCAATTATGCCTCCTGATGTCACACAGATTAAGAGCCAATAGATCATCATTAAGATGTGCTAGCAAAGACAAGCATTGCTAAGACTGCTGTGCAGTTCTACATTTCCATCTATAATGCTACACACATGATAAGAGCTTAAATTGCATGACCTTTTAAAGAAAGGTGTGATTTTCTTTATGGATGATCTAAAGGGCAAATATGTGACTAGAATATAACTGGAAAATGTGGCAGTAATCAAACAACCTAGGAACCATCCACAACACCCTATTAGCCATCTATTAACCACACAGAACACCCAAAGACCCAACATGTAAAATATGGAAACTATGTGGGAATACATTTTACAGATAGTTAATAATCTTCACACCATTATTAGTTGTTATACATATACAAATATGACTATGTAATATGGCAGTTTCAAAATAATAGTGTTTTGATCAAAGAAAGTCAAAGTCATGGCTGATGCATAATATTGATGCATGATATTGTAAAGGGGAATATTCAGTTCCTCAAGGTTGTTCAGGTATGTGTCACCATTACTGAGCAAGCGGAGGTGGAAGAGGTGTTTGTTGAATGAAGGTCACATATAGATTAACAAATTATTCTTCATGAGTCACGAGATGCTCACTGTTCAGTAAATAAAGCCTGATGACTGCCCACTGCGTGCGAGAACATGCACACCATCAAGATGAAGTACTTGAGAAGATAAAAAAATTCCTTTAGAAGAGTCACTTTGAATAATGCTACCACAACTTCACTCCCACTCTTATACATGATATCAAAGAAAGTAGGAATCTTAAAGGATGAATAGAACTGCTAAGAGGAAGTTGGAGAACTCAAAGAAATGTTTTACACAATTTTTGTGTACTGCATGTATAATTCTCCCCTTGTCAACTTTAATTGTTCTCTATCTGACCACATTGTGTCTTATAGAAGCATTCTAGTGACTAAACCATTCGTTAAAGCATAAAAGCATTTGTTTCAAGTTTAGAATCTACAAAGGTTTCGCAAGCCCTCATTGCTTGCACAAATGTTTAAATTTCCAGAATTTAAATTTCAAGGAACAAACTGTTACCTAGTTGATGACATATCACTCACTGTTCAAAGAGCCAGTAATGTTCTGAATGCAATTACATACAATTACTAATACAGTTGTTATTCAATTGTAATGAATACAATTAATAACACTTCTGTGAATTACTACCATCATGAGGAACACTTGCAGGTAAACACTAGCTGGTTGCAATCTAGCCCACTCACATGAAGTCTCACTGTCAGTTCTCAGTTCACCTCCAAGATTCTCAGGCAATGATGTCACGCGGTCAAAGAAGGATACTTACAAATCAGTTCCATCACTACAAGACCAGACATGTGGTGTTAGATTACACAGCAGGACTCAAAGGGCATATCAGAAAGTGACTTCATGCATTGATATAACCTGACAGATCTCTGTAAATGGCCTACAAATACATTTGTATTAAACCAGAAATAATTTGTGACAAAAACAAAAGGCCTGTTTTTGTGATTACAAAATAATCAATTTATTCAAAGGGAAAATAAAAATATGCTGCAAAAAACAAGACTTGACAAAAGGCTTGTCACTGTTTTTAAAATGTTTCAAAATACAAAGGCAAATACAAGATGAGAAAGCTGTACAAAACTGGCTGATATTTTGAATCTTACAAACATGTTATATTAATATCAACATATGTACATTATGTGTACTGCTAGCAGGGATCATGATGGGGGATCATCTCCATGAATAGCTTTATATTTAGCCATCTCTTCAGGAAAAACCTTCCCCAGCTCTGAAATTAGGAGGCTTTTAAATTTCTGTGAAGAAAGAAACCACAAAACACAATAAGAAGGTGTAACTTTCTCTGCATTTTTCCCACTGACCACAGTCTGTTTGCTAACTGTATAATACATACTGCACAAAAACACAATCCAAGCATTCATCCGATTGGCTGACTGTTGCTGCAGTCTGAGCCCTGGCTCGAAATAAAATATACTGGGACTATCCATATACAAAGTAATAGTTTAATATATTTAGTAACTATATATAACAGAAATGTCCTGTTTTATGGTTGTAATAATGTCAACATTTGTTACAAGGTAACTACATTTCCCATGTATAATATCTTCTGAAGGCATCTAGGCTGTTAACAAATGAAACAGAATTGGGTTTCATCAGATAAACCACAATTAGACAGTAAATCTTAGTAAGAAGTCTTAAAATATCAAATACATATTTTAGTATTCTTCCTAGAAAACTGATTATTTTCAATTAAGCTCATACACATTTGGATTTAAAGTTTGATACACAGAAACATTAACATTTTTCCATTAAAGCTTAACTGTAGTTTTACTCATGCTTTTATTCTGCAGTGGTCTGCAGTACTTTAGCCATTCCATATTCATCCAGTGAGAATGAATGAAGAATGTAGATTGTAACAATGTTAATATCCAGGCCTTATTGTACCACAGCTCAATAACATGCTCAATAACATTTCTGTGCTTTTAAAATGAATAAACACACCGCTTGCATTTAAAACCGAAAGTAACACCCACCGTCAAGGTGTCAATCTTTCCTTTGACCTGTTCATTTTTAGCCAACGCTCTCTCCAAGCACTCCTTTGTATACAGTTGAGGGTTACGACCTTGATCAATGTAACTGTGGGTATTATGCAAAAATCAATAATGATGTATATGTGTGATAGCTAACTGCTCCTAATCATAACAGTTTTGTTCATTACACAAGACAGTCTAGGTATAAAAACAGGGAATTTTACAACAGGGATATGTTACAGTGTTTATATCTAAGGATAAGAAATATTTACAACATCGAATCGTAAATTTTAGAAAACGTTTGCGTTGCTGCAGTACAAAGCAACGCAAGTACATTAGTACAAATTACTCACTCGAAAACCTCAAGCGGTACGTTAATATCATGAAGCTGCTGTCGGCATTTCTCAATGTCCTGTAATCCTGATATCATAAAATTCCTGCAAAAATAAAAAAAAATCCAGATTATTTACTTTCATGAGTATGAACAACACGGCTGCTAACGAGCTACTCAACATTCACTACAGGGTAAAATGAATATAACATCATTATTTGTCAGCTATTTAAATGATTGTAATATTCTTATTACGTTTAATGTTAACAGTTCACAACTTACAGTTTTTGATTGAGTCCTGTTTGACTACTGGGCTGAAAATCGCTGACAATAATTCCAAGCTGACGTATGTTTTCGATAAATTTTTCGAGATGTTCCTCGAGATTATCAAACTTCTCGGCCATGCTGACCTGAATTATACATAAGATTTAGTATCTGGTAAATTTAATCGGGATATATTTATCAAATTGCTGCCAAAAGACAAACATCTGTTCACGTAGTGTTACATAGCTCCCATGACAGCGTTCTGCTTTACGGCAGTTTTTCCATCCAATAGCATCAGAGAATATGCTGTTACCTTGGTAACAGACTTTCCGTTGCGCTGCAAAGCGCTTTCAATTGCTGAAATGGTCCTGCTGAAAAACGTTCCAAAATATTTTGCATGATTGGCCTGTTTGACCCTTTTTGCTAAAATAAAAACCAAAACAGCATATGACCAATTTAAACATGCTTTTTAAAAGGTCTAACTAAAAAGGTCTAACTAAAGGGGAATATTGTAACTCATTGATATGACATAAAAGATGCATCCGCCCCCCCCCTTCTCCACTCTTCACAGTAGCGCAGAGACTTGTTGTTTATTTCACTCACCCGTTTTCCGACAAGCCCCCACCCCCGCAAGCAGGATTGGTTAGCTTTTCGCAAAACCAATCTGTGATTGGGCAGTTGAGACGTGAATGACATAGATGTTGCAACCCCAACATATAGGAATCTGTCATGGGCGGGGCTTGTCAAAAAACGGGTGGAAAGTAAAAAAAAATAACGCGTGCAAGAAACTTCATTACTCATTCCGTCCAGGTACAGCGGACGTTAGCAGACGGAAGGCGCTCCGCTGCTGCTATTCTTGTGTGTGGGTGTATATATATATATATATGTACCCTTCGTGCCAGATGATCAGATCGGTTCATTTCGAACAGCATTGCATGCACGTCTTTGCTTCTTAGGGAATTTTAGGAATAGACTGGTGTACACCATTTTCGTCACAGTGCACTTGTGTGCGTATCATCAGACGTTTTGACTGTAGGGTGCAACGAAACGATTCATCGGGTAAGTGTGGATAAACAATCAGTTACACAAATTATGTGATGTTATAGTTATGTAGTGTGATCGTTAAACACTGTGTGGCTGTCAGCAGTCGCCACACGCCTTATATAAGAGTGGCTTTAACGCATATCAAAGAATCTATGATCCAGACGTTTATTTTTAGATGTCCGTGTTTAACACATTAGATGCAGGAGGTATAAACGATCGTTCTTGCGTTTCAGTGCACTCGTGCGGGAAAATGATGCATTGAGGACCGGGCTGCTTTGCGGTCATCCTATCTTCCGAGCTCCATTGCACCCATCTCGATCGGGAGAACTGTAAATATTTCGTGTAGAAAAACGCAATGGCTACTCTTTTACGCAAAATCGGCCTCATTCGGCTTCACGACCGAGACACGGAGGACCCGAAGCATCACCACCATCAGGGTTCACTGAAAGGGACTAAAGGGAATCAGAAGAACAACACGAAGCACTGCAACACCAGCAACGAGACCAACAACATCCTCAGCACGCCAGAAATCAAAGCCAAGCGCTTTGACGTGTCCGGAAAGGACAAGCCGGTCGTCAAACAGGACAAGCCGAGCAAGGACACGAAAGAGAAACAGCAGACTGGGGGCAAGTCGACGAGCGGATCCGTGGTGCCTCCGCTTGCGGCGAACCGACAGCATTGCACCCAGGTGCGGACGCGGAGACTGATGAAGGAGCTGCAGGAGATCAGGCGGCTCAGCGATCACTTTATAACGGTGGAGCTGGCGGACGATAACCTCTTTGACTGGAATGTCAAGTTGCACCAGGTGGACAAGGACTCGGCGCTGTGGCAGGACATGAAGGAGACCAACACCGAGTACATACTGCTGAACGTGACCTTCCCCGATAATTTCCCCTTCTCTCCGCCGTTCATGCGCGTCCTCACGCCCCGGCTGGAGAACGGATACGTTCTGGACGGCGGCGCGATCTGCATGGAGTTACTAACGCCCCGCGGCTGGTCGAGCGCGTATACCGTCGAGGCCGTGATGAGGCAGTTCGCTGCCAGTCTGGTCAAAGGACAGGTGAGAATGAACGGCTTGTGCTAGATACAATGCATTAGAATCAGTGCTTGTGTCTGCATTTCAAAGTTTTTCCTATAGTAGTTAAATTTAAAATCATATCTACTTTTTATAAAGATTAAATTGTTAGCCTTGTTGGATTCAGTTGTGATTTTGTGAAACTTGCATTTTATTATAGCGGCAAAGGGGTTCTGCTATTGCTTCAAGCCAAAGAACTGTAATCTAGTGCTATTTGGAACCATTTTTTCTTAGAGGAAGCCTGCAGTCTAGATCTTAACTAGTAATGTGATTGGACTGGTTTCCATAGATAGATCACACCGGTCATTAGATGACACTGTTCTGAGGATGAGCTCAGGTACATCATGAAAATGAATGCAAATCCACAGTGAATGTAGAAACCATTAACCCTCTGCTGTAAATTTAAGAGAATGGGCCTGTTCATCTTCTCTTACCTCAACATGGCAGGAGCTCTAAATGCCAAATTCATGATGAGTCTGAGCCAGCAATGACTGGATAACCATTTTTCCTCAAATAACCCAAAGCACTCAAGGGTAATTACCATTCTAGCCGCTACTGACACAACAGACCTCTGATTAACATGCAGTGATTCTATGATGAACAAAAGGTTACGTTTTGTACTGTATTGCAGAGCATTTATGGTTTATTGTCCTTGGTTTTAATACTTTCAATCTACATTTTAAAGTCAATCATTTTTCATGGCTTAATGAATTCTCTTTAAAAGCTTCCTTTTACACCCAACCTGTGAACATTTATGTGCTTTGACAATCTAAAAAATTAAAGGCGTTTTTTAAAGGCAGTCTTTTAAAGGCTTTATTATTAAAATTTTGCTTTGGTTGTAAAAATGTTACTAAATACCAGAGCTTGGCTTTCATTTGCAGTTGTGGCTTTCCAATGGAAATTCCCTATATGCCATCAATGACAACAATAATGTAAAAAAGCAATACTGAATAATACCTAGATCCACTTTGTGGGAATATTGGTTTTGTTTTACATGAGAAAAGTAAATCCAAAAAGTGGAAATTAAGAGACTTACATTTAACTGATTACAATAATTTGTTCTTTCTTACTTTAGGTGATCAACAATATTCAATAATATATGTTGATCAATAATTTAATATCAATAATATACAGCTTGCATTGCATTCATTGACCTCCTCTGTCATGTGACGCAAACGTGTCAGAATAAATTGCACACAGGGTTCTGCTTCATGTGATGATATGATGCCAAGAGCAACTCCGTTTACCCTTATCTGGTGCATGTAGGTTACATAATCCCCACAGCCTGGGTTATCCCAGAATGCACAGAGCGTGGCCATTGACTGATCTCCATTCACAGGATTACCCATCAGGCACTTCACACAGGCGCAGCGCTTGGGCTCGATACGCGCTGCACCAAAATAGCCCAGGCGAACACCGGCGATGGCGTTAGCACGCTGCAGGGAAAATGCTGATGTGCTAACACGGATTAACATTGACACAACTCCCCACGCATTCCCATTACGCTCTCTAACGCTCCGGCATGGGATCTCATGCATGAGGGAAGCAAGTTACAAGAGGGACGGTAAACACAATAAAGCTTAATTAAGGCTCCATTGGTTCCTTTTAATCCAAAAATCACAGGCTTTTCTTGGGAAGAAGGTACAGACTGCTCAGTTGAACTCACGCTGTTACTTCTGGCCCATTAGCGCTCAGTCCGACTGATAGAGCCTGAGGGAAGAGAAGGGTATTTCTGTCTCTCTGTCCCTGCTGTCTTACATCAGCACTGGCACTCGACCGACCCCAGTCCCGGGGCATCTAAATCTACATCATTTTTGCTCACTTAGTGGATGCTGGGTCTGTGAGAGTGTTGCCTGCAGCGGCATGCGGTTTATATCACAATAGCTCGGATGCAGAATCTTTACTGTTGGTCTTAAAGGAACAGTTTACCCCAAAATTAAAACATTRTTATTGTTAGCTCACCCTTGTGCCGTTCCAGCTTCGCATTATATTCTGCCCTCCATCACATAAAATGAGACAGGAAATGTCAGACTTACTGTTTTTAGCAACAAAAGTGGATGGGGTTCATGCTGCCAAACTCCTAAGAGCATTGTAAAATTAATGCACAACACACATGCACTTATTTTAAAACTTTGTCAAACTGATAAAATCTAGATGTTAAATGCAATATAAATCGCCTTGAATAAAAGCATTATAAAATGTATAATAATTAACCAACCAGTTTTAATGTATGCAAAGTAGCGGCTCATTTTGTGTTCTGTGGAAGTTTAAATGTAATTAAAGACTATGTTTATTTTTAGATAAGCAATTTTAAGTTTTAAGGTCAGCTCTAAGGTTTATTTGTTCTTATATATTGTTTAAAACAAAGTTGTTTTTTTGCACTAAAATGTGATACAGTATCTCAGTGTGGCACTTTGGCCGGTTTGAAACGTCTGTTCCATTATAAAGGCATCTGTTAGGTCATGCCTAGTTGTTGGCTGACATTTTGAGCATGCCAGGCCAAAAGTGGTTTCTCTTGTCCTTAGCACATTGGCAGAAAGTACAGCAGACTGTAAGGGCTGGTGAGTTGGAGACATGGCTTCTAAACCCCTTTATTTCATGACTGTACTGATATGAGCCTTTAGATTACTATTAGCCTTTAGATTAGTATTATACAGTTGCCTTACCGCTAATCAAATTTAAAGTCAATAACTATTATAACGATAAATGTTTGCTTTTGTAATCTCTCTGTATCACTTTGCTTTTCAATTGATATGTTGGACAGTTTATGACTGATAAAATTGAGTCTATTTAATCTAATTAATTGAAATTGCTATTTACTTAGAACTCAGAACTAAAATGGGCTGTGAATTAAGTTTCTTTGTTGATTTTAAAGAATTTATCTCTGCATGATTATGAATTGAAATTGGTGATGAATATGAATGACCATTGGTTCTTTGAAAGAAAGAGACATTGGTAGCAAGAAAGCATTTTACTTGCATCTTTTGCATCCACTGCAATCTCCTGATATAGAGGATGAATGTTGTTATACAGCAGAACTAGATGTTTTCACTGCAGAATGCATCAGTTTAGACGCATCATTGTGTCTCACCAGTGAAATGGCTGAACTTGACGCCGCTGAAGCTGGTTTAAATAATTCAGCCTGAGGTTTTCAAAGCACAGCTTCTTGATTTACTGTGTCTTCAGAGCTTAGAGCAGTCAGCTTTAAAATTAAAAATTGAGAAACCTTTGAAAATGGTGCAGCCTACAAGCATTTGATCACACCACAATCAGTTATTCACGTCTGCATTTGCATGTCTGTTATGTAATATTTAAAAAGAACTGAGGGAAACATGTAAATAAATCTGAGTGTCGCACTCCTACGTAGTCTTTGATTTGTAATTCTCGTACTTATCAGATTTTGATCTTGTGTGAGAAATGCTTCTGTTTTTTATTCAAGTAATTCAAAACTCAAAATGAAGGCTTTCAAAATTGTAGGCTAAACTAAATTAAAACTATGCACTAATTTTAGTCTGTCACAAGCTGCACACATTTTAGGAGTAAAGGAGTAAAGTAAACTGCACACAAGTTTAGGAGAAATTGTTGTGACTGACATTTGTCTTTCTGTAGCAGATGACTTTGTTAGCTGAGAGTCATTCAGGTTGAATTACATCTCATGAAATGCTGCTATGTTCTAAAGACAGACTTTGAAGTATATCTACAGGCATGTTTAGCTTGTGTCCACAACTATCTTTAAGTCAGTTAATCATCTTAAATATTTAGTTGGGCAGAGCAAGACATCTGAATAGTTCTGGCCAGGAATCACTCATTTTCAAACATAAAATCTGACGACATATTAAACAAGCTTTTTAAGTGACATTTGGGGTTGCTAAAAATGATATTGATATGATTAAAATTATATATAAAATAATACAAGACAATAATACAAGGTTTGGATGGTATGTTATATTTAGTGTAATGTTTTTTATCAATAGCTGTAATATTAATAATATTTTTGACGTCTTCATCTGATACTGCCCTTTCCAATAAGCCTTACAGCCTTTTTAATGACAGTTGAGTATTTTAAAAGATGGTTACAAAATTGTGTTTTCTCCTCAGGGCCGAATCTGCAGGAAAGCAGGCAAGTCTAAGAAGGCCTTTAGCCGTAAGGAAGCTGAAGCAACCTTCAAAAGTCTGGTGAAGACCCACGAGAAGTATGGATGGGTTTCCCCTCCCGTGTCTGACGGCTGATGTCAACGCTTGCTACAGCGGCCCTGACATGGCTTTTTTAGTTGGGTTTTCTTCTTTCTTCATCATCAAACTTTATCACAAGAAAAAACAAAAGCTACAGCATCATATCTTGCACATCTTGAAACATTCACAGTCCCATCACCTCAGTCGTCACTTTTCATCAAGGTGCCATGGTGACTGATCATTGACTGTGACATCACAGTTGCAGGCTATGACGTTACAGTTACTCATGCGGCTGAGGACTTTGGATATGAAAGAAGCTCCAAGCAAAACGAAATGTGCACCAGTTCCACAACTTATATGCCTGTCTATCTGTTTACTAATTTCTCTCCAACCACCCCCAGTCCCAGCCGTCTCTTTCCTTTAATAGCTGACAATGCATTGCTGCGCTGAACAGAATCAGACTTGCCCACATTTACATGCAAATGACTTTGTTAATACTTAATAGATAGGCTGATCATTACAGTACATTTGAGGTTCCGTTGTTCTCGTTTCCTCTTCTTTGGCTGTGCTGTTTTTTCACGGTTGAATGCAACATGATGATTGTAATTTATGTAGAGCTGTGCTCTCCTTTCTCTTCTGTCTTTCTCTCCCTTCAGTCTCTCTATTACTCTCTATATGCGTGGCAAAACTTAGACATCACTGTGTTGCGTAAATGGTCATCAATTTCCAATTGAGATAAAAAAAACTCTTGTTGCTTACGCAGAGGTCTGTTGGTTATATTATTTGTTTTGGAGAAGACCAAAAGCTTTTATTTCTGATAATTTGGATACCAGATGGCTTTAACGAATGTCAGTGTCCCAATGGGATCTTCAAGTGTTGGCAAAAAAAGAGTCCCGGTTAGCATGACATATATGGCGATGTCTGCACATGAGGTTTATTTGAGATCTCGTGCATCTATCACAGCATCTGTCCCTGTGGAGCACTAACCATCAGAACAAAGCTGATTAAAGATTGGACTGGCCCATTTGTTAGCACTGGTGTAAGGATGTGTTTTGTGTCACAGCTGATGCCCAGAGCGTTGTCAGACTCTGTCAGTTGCCGCACAAACATTAATAGTGCTGCTTCACTTAAAATATTCAGGCTCATGATCAATATGTTGGTGGGTGTGAATCGCACTGACTTTGCATCAGTAAGCTGTTGTGCTTAATCAGTAATAGACTAGAACAATAATAAACAGGACAAAATGGCCAACATACCAAGTTAAGATTTCACCACTATATACGTCACACTCTAACTGCGTTAGTACACTATTCAAAACTCATTACGACTTTGATAAATGTACTCTTGAGGAGTTCGCCAGACGGTCGTGCAGAACACCGCGTACCTGGTACAGCCGCTGTCGATAAATGCCAGATGAAGACAAACAGAGAAAGAGCGAGAGAAACGCAGACGGGGAGACTTCTTTGTTCAGCAGCCTTGAGGAATGAGGGCGGCTCGGTTAGTCGCCTGACTGATGTTGTGAGAGAGCCGCAGTCTGACGCCTTGATGTTTATTGACTTCTCCTTCAAATGTCAGCATGAATCTGGAGCAGTGCAGGACTGCATCTTGAGAGAGTGGAGATATAGAGGATCTCCACCCTGCTCAACGCTCTACACACAGTGTCTGAAATACAAATACCATGAAAGATTAGGATGAGAAAACGTTCCTGTGTTGTAAACAGAAGTGTTTTAAAGGAATAATTCACCCAGAAATTAAAACTATTAATGTTTACTTAGCCTCATGTTGTTCTCTCCAAGATGTTTTTTCTTTCTCTAAACACAAAGAAAATGTTGAAGACTAAACTGGCCACTTTTATCTATATGATGAAAGTAAATGTGGGGACAGAGGCAGTCCCAATTGGTTCACACTAATTCTGTGCTAAATCCAAAATTAAAGGCTAACAATAGGGTTAGCATTTTCCTTTATGCTTCAAAGAAGATGAAATGAAATGGGTTTTGGAACAACATCAGGGTGAGTAATTTATGAAATATTTTGGGGGTTCACTATTTATTAAAGTGGTCTTCAAGATTGGAAAAATCTAATTTGCTTGTAAGATGTCTTTGTGGTATTTTGAAACATGTTCACCTCCAGACATGGACCAGCATGTGCCAAAAGCTTACTGTTATTTGTCACTTGTGTGTTTTCCTGAGTAACTTTTGTGTTTTCAGTAGTAACACAGCTCAGGCTTCCGACCTATGTCATGAAAAGCTGCTAAATTGTATGGTATTTGAATTTAAAAGAGGAACTTACTAAACAGTAAAGGAGGGGAGAAAAAACACTGAAAATTGTCTGTTACTGATTTATTATTTATACCTAGTACCTCTTTGTGTTTATTCTAATAAGGTTAATTGATCCTGTAAACAGTGTCAGGTCTGTAAAGAGGCAGTCTGGTTGCAGGCGCCATGTTTTGCTGTATACAATGATCGGAAGTCAATATACGCTAATCACAAGAAAACCTAAATTTATGCTTTACCGCAGCGAATGTAATGCACAAGTCTTAGTGGCTTATTGGAAATGTCTGTTTCTAGCTTCAGATGGTATCTTGTATCACTGAAAGGTGTTTGGTCTTCTCCCACAGTCTGTTTGGACATTGAGAAGTGGTTGTGTGTTTTCCTGTTTAGGCGAGAGGAGATACTATACCAAGGACTTATTATAACCAGTCAAAAATATCTTGAAATTGGATGTTTTGCAATTTAAACAGCATCATTTTGTGATATAGTTTAGATCTGTAGTTCGCCAAAACTAACAGAGTTAATTGTCCAGACGAGTGAAATGTTTCTGTTGTATTATATCTGCATGTGGTCTGTGGTTGTTAGCTAGCTAACTTGTTTTTTTAGTTTTTTCCACCAAAAAAAAGAAAGTAATGAAAAAGAGCAGAATATGCTTCTTTGCCATTGTTTTTCCTTTCGTTTGTTCTCATTTTCTTTATTAATGTCCTTAAATGTCAAAATGTGTTCTTTGAATGTGTTTTAATTTATTTGTAGTTTGCCAAAATGAAGATTTTGAAGCATGTTGCAGGCATTGTCAACTGATGATACAAGAGAAAGCAAAATAAATGAAAACTATAATATATGTACCTGAACTGAAAGGAGTCTGGTGTATGTAGTGACCTCAGACTTTCACGGTGTGAAAGGTAAAACTACAGGACAATGTTTCTGCACTGCATTAATATCATGCCAGGATGTGGTCAGAGCAAAACCAAACAGGAATGTGCAATAAAGGCTGTAGGCTGATTACACCCTGCAGAACAATTTTGTGTTTGTCTTCCTTCTGTGTAGTTTCTCTGCAGCAGCTCATTTTTTTGAAACATGGGGTTTTGTTCTGCCCAGTGGGCCGAAGGATATCAAATCAGCCATGCTGGCTAAAGATAATACCAGCTTCACATGAGAAACTGCTCGATATAATGTTTAATAAGCCATATTTCCCATCAGTAAAACCATATATGCATTCACTTTCCAAAGTTTAGGCTGAATAAGTAATAAGCAACTAGTGTTTTGGTGGAAATTGTAGGTGTTACCCAACAGTTTTGAATTGATATATGTAACAAGAAATATATGCAATAAGAAATGCATGATCGGTTACACTGAATTTTAACAATAGAGGGCCCTTACTGAAAACTAATGGCTTGTTTAAATGATCATATTATATGCTACACAATACATAAATAAAACATACATTCTAATGTATTTTATATATGTATAATTAGGCCACATTTGCATCACAAATGTGCTTGAAGTCATTGATAAACTTCTGCATCCATCAGTGGAAGTATATAAATATTTATTTTGTCATATGACCTTATCTCGATTAAATGATTTATAGTTTAATATTTATGTTCATTTCTATCTAGAATGCACATTGTCCCAGTCTGCTGTTGCGTTGTGGGATATTTGTGCCTCTTGCCAATACATTAGAGCATAAGCACACAGTGTTCTGGACTCTGGACAGGCCTGTTGTTTGGCTTGCCACGTTTTGCAAACTCCATTTCAAAAAGCTGTTAGACATTTGTCATTGGCATCCAGATAATGCTTATGATGTTATAAAAGCGTGTTGAAATGGCTCAGGGAGAAAAAACAGCATTACTTTGTCAAAGTTGTAAATGTCTTTTGTTATTTACTGAGGATGACTGAAAGTATTCGGAAAAGGGTATGAGATGATTTCATTATTGTTGCTATTGATCATACACCATTGGTCTCTGAGAGAAGACATTCTGTTATAAGCGATCACACATTTTACCTGGTGGATAATAAAACAGGTGAAAAAAATCAGCACAGAGATGGGGTGTCAGTAACCAGCTAGCAACCACTCAAACCACCCTAGAAACAGCATAGCAATGCCCTGACAACCACCCAGACCACCCAAGCATCCTGGCTATGACGTCTGCCCTGAAAACCCCACTTTCATCTTTATAAAATGTTCAAATCTGGTTATAAAATGAAATTAGTTCCAGTCTTGGATTATAAAACAGAATACAACAGTTTCAGGCCAGTGGGTCACTGTGTGTCCTGTTGACAAATCCAGGTACAATGTGTATAGGAAACAAGGACACATATCCTGCCCCCCACCTCCGCCTGTTCCACCCTGGAGCTCACAAGGACACCAATAAATCGGTTGGGCAGGTCATGAGGGATGAACACATTTCTTACCCAAACAAAACACTCCTCACATGAGCCAGCTAGCCTCAGTGTGTGGAGTAGACAGATCTAATTGATCCTAGAGCATGGACCTACATTTTACAAACTTCAATACATAGAGAGAGAGAGAGACAGTCTGGTCACAACCTTATTCACTGGGTTATGCAAGGAAAATATATTTGCATATTTGGATTTATTAAGTGATCAATCTGTTGAACTTGGAAGTATAAGGTTCCACTGCTTATATAGATTACAATTCATCAATTACCACCCTCATGTTATCAAAAACAAATGCCAGCAAAATGACCAAGCTGCTTTAACTCCATTTCGGTTAGGAGACATGAGAATTAATTGTGCTTGGCATTCATGATGTCATAGCATGATGTGTTTTCACAGCCCATGTCTGAATATGGACAAGCACAAATGAGAATTCACAGTTATAATTTGGCTTCAGAAATGTGGCGCACAAGTTGAATTATTTTATTGTCATTATTTGCTTAAATTGTATGGAAAATTATCTCCTTTTGTGACACGGTAAATAGTCACAAAAGGCAGTAAATAAGCACAGATATTCTATATTGTTGATAAAGGTAACTGTTTAAAATTTCAAAAGGAAATATTTTTTGATAACTTTTCCGCATTTAAAGCCTTAAGATGGTTTAGCCCCAGAAAGCAGATGAGGCAAGATACTGACACACTCTCTGAAAATGCAGTAAACAAACCCTGCTGGCTGACAAACAGCAGACAGGCAGCTGACAATACATTTCCACCCCTCTTCTGCAGCCCTCTGAAGGTTATTTCTTTAATACCAAAACAACAGCCACATGAAAATACCCAACTGGCTGGGATAGAAGAGGCGTGTTTCTGTGAACACTGCTGGGTGGAGCTGATCTGGTTTGCAGTGTTGTTGCTCTTCCCAACAGTGATTCTGTTTTCTTTTTGACCTTTGGGCCATGACGACTGTGTCACACTTGACAAGACATTCTGAGGAAGACATTCAAGGCACTTGATACATATTTACAATAGACTCACCAGCCCAGCCCTGCAAGAGTTTATTTCTTAATTCTCTTTCTATCAGAAAGACAAAAAAATCTGGGCCAAAATTTGGGTAGCAAAAATTGTGCAATGTTCTTTGTGTCTTGTGCAGCAGCCCGTATCGAAACACGAAGACCCCTTTTAAAAACAATGTTTAGGGTTTAAACTCTATGGACAATATAGACAGATTGGCATGCTGTAAATTACCCCAGACAATAAATAAATAAATTGGACTCATGCCTCAGTTTGGGCAACAAAACAAATAAACAAAACTCACATTTACAGTAATGCACTTAGAACAGGAGTCTATGAGGCAAGGCGATCCACAGGGATTAAAATGCAGAAACGCATACTCATATTTTTTGTGAAAGCACTTACATTAATTTCTTCATAGAAAATATTTTATTTGAGCTGTTGAGCAGTGGGACTGCTGTTCTCAGAGGATAAACTTAAGGTTGTGTATTAAGGAATTCTTGTGTAGTCAAGAGCTAGGATATAAATGATAAATAAAAGTTTGCACAGACTAAGCAATTGTATTTTGTATTAAACAGAATAATATAAATAAAATGAATAATGTCTGTAGCTGTATTCAGAAGTGTGTATCCAGAAACAATTATTCAGTGCAATCCTTTGTCCCATAGATGTAAAGTGTAGAAGTGTGTGTACTGTACTATACAATAATCAGTCTGTAGGCATATTTGAAGAAGCAAACTTCTTTAATATAGATGTGGCATGTTATGTCTGGTTGTGTAAGACTGCAGGCAGCAATGGAACAGTGTTGTTTTTAAAATGCACTGTTGATACTGGCCACAGAGACTCGTGTCTAAACCTGTGCTCTCAGCTCAGACTGCGGCTGGTGTATTATATAAGTGCTCTCTTTCACACCGTGTCTCTCTCTCACCCTGTGTCTCTCTCTCTTCAACCCCTTTTTTCCCCAGTGTTCTCTGTCAACCAACTTGTGAATATTTTAAGGCTGTTGCATCAACGCAGTGTAGCAGATTGTAGTGACTATAAATGTTTTATGGCACAGTGCATGTGGGAAAAATTTATTTTTAGACCTTTTTGAAAACTCAGTAGGAAATTATAAACATACTGTATCTCTCTCTCTCTCTCTCTCTCTCTCTCTCTCTATATATATAGACTGATAGATGTAGAGGGCAGTAAAAAAAGAGTTTATACAGAATGGAGTTTATAAATCATACAGAAAATCTTGCTGAAGGTGATGAAAAGATTCTTCTTTCTTGTCCAATAGGATTCAACATGATTTATGAGGCACTCACACTTTTGGAGGGTAAAGGACAAAGAGGAAAGAAATGACATCATAATCAGGGGGCGGGGCTAGAATACAATCTAATCACACGCAGTGTGCCCAACACATGCACACACATATTGAACTGCCAATCGGATTAATCTTTGTGTAGGAAAATATATGCTGTGGGAAAACATATAGTGCACCTGTTGACATTGAAGTTGCTGTGATAAACCTGTTGTTTCGTTGAATAATCTTGCATGGACAGGAAATAATTCAGGGTAATACGGGTCAGGACAATCTGGGATGGTTATTTTGGGCAAATAATCTCACAGCATCAGTATGCTAAATAATCCCAAATGATTTTTCTTTATAATCTTGCATAAGCAGAATAAAATGGAAGCTCTGAGATATAAAATGTTATAGGATTACAAACCATGAGTGTTTGAGTGATTTTACCATTGGGTAAGAGCTGGTTTTAGGCAGGACGCATGATAAACAGTTACATTTAGAAATAATAATAATAAACTAGATTTTTAATCTAAAGGAAATGTTCTGCAGATAAATGTCTCTCATCTGCAAGATTTTTAATGTGGTGCTCCTTTAGTGGCCAGAAAAAAAACAAATATATATATTTCTGACCCATACGGCTCTGGTCTTTGCTTTAATGTAATGCCATTTTAATGGAATATTTTATAAACTTCTGGAAGAAATTAAATAATTAAAGTTATAATAATTAAAGTTATAACGCCCCTCAGCAAGGCCATATAGTTTACATAGTTTTATTTATGCACATAGTACAAGCAGTATGGGACAGGTTCAACAGTATTTGACATTCTTTGAATATAGTTCACTGATCTCTAGGCAGTTTACAGGTACCAAGTAACATACCAATTATTATAGAATTCAACCAATGTACTATTACATGTGCATATCAACTTATTTGCATAAACAATGTGGCATCTGAGTTTAGAGTCAGGTCTGTTTACAAAAGGAAACTGTGTCCTGCATTTGAGTTTCAATAACTCTAGGATAATTTTGGAAAGCATGAGGTCACTAAAGTGAAGCTTATTAGCATATGCAACATTAACACACCTACAGTTTTGCATCTTAGACTGAAATCTCTGAGAAGCCTGTATTACAAATTCTTGCATTTTTAACCCACTTGACCACTACAAAATTTAACTTAAGAAGTCCGAAAAAGCATTTTAACAAGTTAAAGGAGACATCATTTATCTATCGGCTTCTACTGCTGGAGAAAACATCTTTCATTTGGAACCATTCTGAATGATCTCAACAGGCTTACAAAATAAACATTCATGCAAAACAAAATTCAGTTGCCAATTTGCCTGTGTTGGTTCAGGTGTCTCATGTCAGGGTGCGATACGTCATTAGAACATGCAAACACACATTGAATGTACAAACTGAACTCCAGACTGAAGCTGAGGTAGAAGCACCATGGCAACCCTCATGCCAACCCCTTCAGCAACACTGTTTTAGATGATGGAATTTTAACCCCCAGTCCTCCTTTCTCTTTTTAAATAGAGCTTCTCACCAAGATCCCATCAGTGCCAAACATCTCCAATGTCTGTAAAATTGAACATCTACATGGCTTTGGTGCCTCTGCTGAGGTTCCTCAAAGGAGTGATCACTGTAGGTGAGACTTGAGGTTTATAGATTAGTGAAGCTGGTAGAGATATGAACTTCCCCTCAGGCCTCCACCCCCAACCTGTTACTCCTCTGTTACTAGGCAACACCTGCTGACATGTGCTAAATAAAGATTAGCACCAGGCAAGCTGTCTGGCAGAGATGTAATGGCTTCAGAGTACCACAAAAGCACAGTTCCAGCTTTCTTATAAGTTCTAATGTCCACCTCACAATCTATGATTAACAGCCAAAACCAGATGCTCTAGTTCCCAGGGCAAGCAGCACTCTGAACTCTCTGAGAATATAGCAAGACCAAAGATTATCTTTTATATGCCACAATAAAAACCCCTGGCTATGGGACCTACATTAATGAATGACTAAACACAAATAAAAAAGTACCTGAAATAACTTTGGTTCTCCCATGTTGTTGTTTTTTCTTTCTGTTACTTTCTAATATTACTAGCATGATACATTACAAAATGATGCCTTGAACATAAACGGTTCACTGTGACTGCTATGCACTATAAAATTTATAACTGGGTGGAGAGACTGATGGCTATGAGTCATAACCACCAATCAAATGGGAGACATAAGACAAAATCTGTCTAATCCACACACAAAACAAGCTCATCTGCTGGTGTGCCCGGAAGCCATTGCGTAACCTCTCTTTTGCCTAAAACCAAATGTACGGTCATGTCCGGAGGACCCTTACTGCATGAGGAGTATCCTATTCAGAGAGGCCCACAAACACCTCCAAACATCCTTTGTCATTTTTGGGAAGTTTGTGGAGGTAAGATACAGACAGTATGTCGAGTACCAAATTCTCTCTGTAACCATTTACGAACATAATTGGATAATTATTGAGAATAGAGCTTGTGGGAAGTATACAGTTAAATGTTTATACTTAAAAGTTCGTGAGAAGAGGAAACTCCTGGTCCTATTTTACCGGTTTTATAGACAGATAGGTGTTATTTGTCGGCA